>BQNB010049656.1:0-41932 GCA_026074375.1 Tanacetum coccineum | reverse complement strand
TACATGATTATCCAACAGAAGTCGACCAATAATTATGTGCCCTGGTCATTTAGAAACTCAAGCGCTAAATTGTTTTGGATGATTATGTACTAAATTGAAATCCGATTTCATTTGAGATGTGTTACTGTAAGTCTAACTATAATTGTTTTATTGTTTCAGGAAAAAAAAAAGTTTTAAGTCATCGGTTCGGCGCCCTTGGTTTGTGGTGCAGCTACTTCTATAGCTTGAGCACACTGAAGAAGACACCTTTCTGAATGATTATCATCAACTTTCGTGCTTCTTTATCTTCAAGGGAAATAGTGCCCCCGAAATCCTATATAGGACATGTCCAAACTCCAAATGTTGTTAAAGACACATTCTAAAAGCTTACAAGAAAGGATTGGTGCTCGTACAATGATTCTCGACTTTGCCCTCCATCTTTTCGTATTTCTTTCCTTGCTAATTTTCCTTTCCCCGTTTATTGTTTGGATATCGCATGGCTGTAAATATATAAACTCTCTCTCAACTATGGGTACAAGATATTGTTACAGGTAACACTAATTGCAGAAAGATTTGATGCTTAACAATTAACGCGGCACGTTCATCAGAGCAACTAATTTTTGGAAGTTTGCACCTTTTTTGTGTGAAAAGGTGGAAGTCATTTGGCCCTGCTTGTATTCTTGTGATTATGTGCAACGTCTCTATTTATTTTCTAGGTGATTGTATGCATCAATATTTTGAACTACTAAAGAATATGTTCTTTTGATAGACGACTCCAAAATGTAACTGTAAATCAAGGAGGTTCGGAACTTCCCATGGTTCCTAACGATTTGAAGTTTGAGAAATGATTTTTTTTTTTTGAGCAAGAAAGTTTGAGAAATGATTAAGCATGGTGAAGTTTGTTTATGATGGACCAAAATAGTGTTGAAAGTGACATGACCCACAAAATAAACTAAATAATAGGGTTTTATTAGTAGATGCAATATTAGTTTCCATCTGCAAAGAAGAAAAAGGACTTGAAAAGCTTTCAAGATCATGCAAATGTTTTGCGAGAATTAATATATCAAAGCTATTGTTCTGTGGATGAATCATAGTAAAGTTGCCAAAAGCTGTTATGAAGCAAACACAAGCAGATTACCCTTCTGCAATTTTTAGTTAAACATGGGAGAACAGGCATTGGAACTGCCCTTTTGAGAAATTAGGAACATACTTATATTACAATTCTTAATCTCAAAAGTTGCCACAAAATGACAACGATCTTTTCAAATCACACCAGGCCAAACTCAAACCAATAGCAAACAATACTTGATTCTTATATTTTACAACAATGACATCACTTGCTTCCATCACCAAACAGGTAACCTAAGGAAGAACCTCCCCCTGGAGCAGCATGAACCTTGGTTGAGGGACGATCCTGTATAAGATCAAGAATGTAAATTGACATGCTAAACACTTGGTTTTTCTTAAGTTTCGACAAAAACATAGACATACATCAAGAACAAAGATGAACGTCTTTTTTTTGTTTTGTTTATGGCTGTTGATTTATTGGCGCGTTGTCTTAGGTTTTGAAACAAATTATCTAACTTTGCAAATCAGAATTTGTCAAAACCTAAAACAACTGATTAATGATTATGCATCTTGAAAGGCCAAAAGCACATAATAACACCATCTCCCATAACCTATGTACAGCTAATTAATAATTATCTGATTAAGACCTCATTCTAGATAAAGGTTTCAGCTGTAGTAAGTTTTTGCTTGATATGGTAACCAGTACAAAGTGAAATTTGATAGAATCGTACCGTGAGGAAGTTGCCAGTATTTTGACCATCAGCTCGGATATAGTTGTTGAGCTTGCTACTCTGGACGCCAGCTGGAACTTGTTTTGCAATATCTGGCGGTGTTACAGCTGCTGCAGGTTTAGGAGTCGGCTCAGTAGTACCGGCAGCATGCACCTGGCTGGCTGGAGCCGGGGCTGGAGCCTCTGCATTGCCTTTGCTGGGCTTTGGTTCATCTCCGCTTCCAAAAAGGTAGTCGAGTGAACTCTGACCCCCACCACTGCTGACACCACGGCCCATGATTTCTGCTTTGAATTTGTGTAGCCTTACCCTGCTTCCCATGATAATAGAATAAATCACAATAAGCTCAACAACATATAAATACTAATGAAAATAGCCGACTGTTCGGTCTTCAGAGCACAGCAATGTTACTCTAACAATATGTGAGCACATCTAATGCAAATCAAGAATGTATCAACGGACTTTCATTGTACGTTCATACAAAAAATGGCTTTTGGCCTAGCATCAATCCAATGACGTCACCAAACAACAGGAAAGTAATTCTTCCATACCGAAACAGTAGAATCAATAGCCTTTTGTCTCTTTCCATAAACAAACAACTAACATGAAATTTAAGAAAAGCTAAATGATCTAATACACGATCACAAGGGTCGAGTAGAAGAGCGAACAGAATTCCAAATATGAGCGACGGAAGCAGCTACGCCTCCAGAGAGGAAACCAATGGCTATGCTTTGCGGGTATCCTGGCTTCGAGTCCAACTTTGATTCCATCCTTTTTAGTACTTCATCTGAATTACTATTCTTCTTTTTCGTGTTATTATTAACCACAACCACTTTAAGAAGAAGATTTTGAAGATCGTCAATAACTTTAAGAGAAGCCTCCTGAGTATCCATCCCTTTGGACTCGTAGTGGGCCACCATCTCCTTAGCGCTCGGCAACTTCTTCATGTTCTTCTTCTCCACATTGGATTTTGATTCTCCACTGGTTCCTTGCATCTTGTTTGCGCTTGGTTGGGATTTTTAATCCCAAAACTAACACAAAGCTATATAAAGTTCAACCGACTTCCATTGTACGCGCATACAAAAGAATGAAAAGCAGACATAACACTACCCTTAACCGTAGAGGCGTAGATAAAGAGGTTTTTCAACATCTAATTACCATGGTAGCAAACATGACATCAATTTGGCTTAACGAACAAAGAATCCGCAAAATATATTGGAATAATCAGTTCAAAATGTATCTTACTTGCCACAAAATTCTTTGGTGTATATCAGTCTGGCGTCTTTCCTATTAAATAGAATAAATACACCAACTGCCTAATCATCCTATTGTGTGTACCAAATGACTTGTAAAATAATACACCAAACTGCCTAAAAGCACACTGGGGGTGTTTTTTTCAGCGTTATCAACTCAGAACGATGGTGTTATCACAACAAACCTGGCATTGTAATCGGTATTAGACGTCCGATGTTGTGGCCAAAACACTCTGAAAGAAGTGTTTCCTTTCTTTTTTCTTCTTTTAAAATTGAATTTGTGTGTTTTAGTGGTTCATGTTACCATTGTGAGGAAAAAGGGTTTTGTGCGGTGCTCTATATTCCTATTGTGTCTACACACAGTAGGAAGATAAGGCATTTGGTGTATTTAATTCAAAAATTAGATTGATACACGCTAAGGGGATGTTTGTTTAAGCTTATATTTGGACTTATGAGGTTTCGGCTTATATTTCGGGGGTGTTTGTTTAAGCTTATATGTGATTTCGGCTTATATTTCATAAGCCTCAATTTTTCGGCTTATTTAAGACTTTTGGGCTTATATAAGTTTACCATATAATAATAAACTTATATAGGCTACAAGTCTCAAAATAAGCCAGAAAATTAAAGCTTATTAACTATAAGCCACATATAAGCTTAAACATACACCCCCTTCATAAGCCCATTTTCCGGCTCAAAAGTTAGAAAATAAGCCGAAAATATGGCTTATGAAATATAAGCTGAAACCACATAAGCTCATAAATCCAAAACTAAGCTTAAACACGCACCCACTAAGGAGGAGTTCGTTTATTTTTGGGCTTATAAGCTTATGTGGTTTTTTGGCGTATTTTGAAACTTATGAGCTTATGTTAGTTTAGTACGTCATAATAATCCTATAAATCTCATCAGTTTCAAAATAAGCGAGTAAAAAATAGGCTTATGAAACATAACCCGAAAAGCCGAAAGCACATAAGCTCATAGGCCCAAAATTAAGCTTAAACAAACACCCCCCTAAAGAGTTTACTAAGCTTAAATTGAATTAAATCTTTCTGAAATAAACATGTAGTGCATATGTCAGATCTGACATCTACTCAAGATACGCAATTTTTTGTTAATATGTAATCAGGTAACATACAAAATGCAAATGAGATATTATAGTTATTTTCTTGTTGTAATTAAAGTGGAAGAATAATTATAAAATTGTTTGTGCTGCAGCAAAAGTAAGTAAAATTGTAGAGAGAAAGAGATAAGAGAGTTGGCACCTGAAAGGATTTAGATCTGGAGATAGTGAAGGTTCTCCAAGGACAAAAATTCTCCTTTTATATAATTTGGAAATGGCCAAAAGAGTAAAGTATAGAGGTCTTGCAAGTGAAATTTTTATCCTTTTAATAGAAAATTTAAATAAAAAACTATAATAATCTAATTATAAGAGAGCTAGGGGTTGTTTGGTTCGGCTTATACGTGAGCTTATGAGCTTATTTGATTTTGGCTTATATTTCATAAGTCCTAATTTTTTATATTGAGACTTATGAGCTTATATAAGTTTATCATATCGTAATAAACTTATATAAGCCCACTAGGGGTGAGCATATCAGACCGCACCGAACCGAGAAACCGGCTCGGACTGGACCGAACGGTCCGGTGCTCGGTCTACACTTTACCTCATGTTCGGTCATCGGTCCGGTCCGGTCTTACGTACAACCGACCAATAATGCCTTTTCGGACCGGACCGAGCACATTCGGTCCGGTCCTCAGTCCGTGGTTTTGGGCTAAAACGATCTCGGTCTGGTCTGATTTTTTTCGGTCCGGTCCGGGTTTGACCCGATGCTCACCCCTAAAGCCCACAAGCCAAAAAATTAGAGCTTATGTTATATAAGCCGAAATCAAATAAGCCTGTAAGCCCACATATAAGCCGAAACAAACACCCCCTAGATGCAGCGCATAACCGATAACACTTATTGACCTTAACAACATTCCAATAACACTCCAATAGAACAAGTGAGTCTTCTGAAAGGCCTGTCTCTTTTTTTGTATGTGAGTGTATTGTGAGGTATGTTTGTGTTTAAATGAGATATGTTTCGGTGATGATGTTGGTTGTGTTATTACATTATGTTGGTGGTGTTGAAAAACTAATATGGTGAAAAACTAATATGGTGTTGAGTTGATGGTGGTGATCGTAGTAAGTACTACACCCAATCTAAAGTGTTCTGGTTTCGGCTTTTAACATGCGGTTCGACGACTTCTTTACATTAAATCATTTGAATATGCGTTACCGAAAGAGCATCGATATGCTTAACAATGGTTGTGCTTAGCACAATGTTTTTAGAAGTTTATAGGGATTGAGCTTATAAATAAGTTATCTTGTAAAATAAGCTTTGTTTGCACACTAACTTGAGAAAGCTTTTATAAGCTATAAGTCTTAATAAGCCCAAGCTCATTGAAACGAGCTTGTGAGGGCTTATAGTTTGTCAAATTACTTATATACCCTTATAATTATAATCGCTTAACACACAAAAGCTTGAAATATATATGAATTTTATTTGATGTATTTTTCATGTAATTTTACATTAATAGACTTCAACTACAACTAATTCGTCGAACAGTTTTATAAAAATATATAGTCCAACTTTCGACTTATATTATAAGCTCTAACTCCAGCTCCGACTCCAGCTCATTTTAGCAAACATACCCAAGATCCGATCAGGCTATTTTGCTCATCTTTATCACGTAAAATTTTGTTTTTCATTTTAAGTTTTTCCACCTTTCAACCTAAGTTTCTTTTCCTTGCGAGGGACTTATATGATCTGTTAAATTCAGAAATTCTTTGAATTCGTCAATTATATTTATGCAAAGTGATATATGTTTCTCTCTATCTCGTTTATACTGTATGCGAAAACCGTAGAGGGGTTGAATACGTTTTCAATTAAAAACTTTAATTTTTTTGTATCAAATCGCCAATCAAGTTGGACGCAATATAAGAAGTGTTGGTAATAGATTTACAACAATATCGCATATCTTAACAATACAAGCTCAACCACAATATTAACTATAAAGTATTACACAATCACAATTAACACAATATACGCAACTATTCACACAATCATGAACACAATGCAAATATAAAAGTCAAGCGATAAATGTAAATAAAAGCGTAAAGAGATAAATAACAGGGAATACAAACCAGACACGATGATTTATAGTTGTTCGGTCACGAAGCTCCTCTTCGCCCTACTCCACTCATCGAGTACCCAACTTGAGAGTTACTCCACTAATCAACAAGCTCCTTTCTCAGTGGAGAAAACCTTACAAGTTGCTTACATTATTTTCTGGCACTAAGCTAGATGTCGAGTCCTTCGGGTACAACCAAACCCGTTATGTTTTATGGCCCAACATAACAAACCTTATGTTTTAAGGCCTAAACACATAAACCATGTCGCTTACATTATTTTTCGACACTAAGCTAGATGTCAAGTCCTAATCTTAGCTAGAACCAATCTACCACCCGTACTTGTATTTTGAGGACTAAAATACTAACTGACACACCATCAATACTTTCATATTTATACACTATCCGGGTCTACACAAGTACACAAGAATGAAAGGCATGGACTCGATCTATATGTAACAAATGTTACAAATGGACTAACTATACTACATAACTTTGTATCTTAACGATGACGAAAGTTCTTCTATTGCACTTGAGGGAAGAAGGAAAAGATAGAAGATTGGATCACATTTAAACAAGATTAAACAAGTTAAATGATAAAAGATGTAGTAAGATTTAGAGAGAGAAAGAACTCAAAAATCTATGCAAAAAGTTGTAAAAATAGTTGAAAGTGACCCACTATTTATAGGAGCTGAAAATTGTATGTGTGAAAGTGACGGCCCCCAGATATATTAGGGGGCCGCCGGCTTATTTAAGGGACCGCCCCGACAAACGCTCCTATTTTTGTTTTTTTGTGGTGAAGGTTAAATCTGGTGAAAATCAGACTTGTTTTAGAGGGGAAAAGGCCATATTTGAATTTTAAAATAATTACCACATAAAACATTTCTTTATAATCCAAAAATAATTTATCTAATTAATTTTTAAGAAATTGTTTTGTTACATTTAATAAGAATGTAAAGTTTAAGACAAAAACTTATTTCTTTGATCATCCTACAAGTTTAATGTTTGTTTGTACATACCTTATGTGATTTACGTCGGGTGTAAACCAATGTCCGTCTTGATGCAAACTTGAGACGTCGAGAGATGTAGATGCATGTTATGCATTGATGATTTGTGATTACGAGTAACTTGCGCACTTTACGTTACGTATTACAAGTTATATGTTTGTCATCGCCAAAACATAAAGAAATTGTATAGATTAAATATCGTAATATTTTCACTAACAATCTCCCCTTTTGATGATGACAAAATATGTAAACTATAACACATAGTAAAGTTTAAAAGTTACTCGTTTACACTCCCTTATCCCCCTTTTGTCGAAGCAAAAAGGTATTATGTTGATAATGGTTGGAGCATAAAGGTTGGAGGTTTGATAAGAAGACGTGAGAAGAGGTACGTGCTCCGGGTATATACGTTAGAGGAATGAGAAGAGGGTTGGTGCTCCGAGTATATAGGTTTGAGGTATGAGGAGAAGATATGAGAAATAAGATGAAGGTGATTGTGTGTTTCTTAGATAGTTTAGAAAAGGTCATGAGAGATGAGAAGTAGGTAAGAGAAGAAGGTAGGTACTTCGAGTGTATAGGTTGAAGGAATAAGGAAAAGGTAGGTGCTCCAAGTATATAGGTTGGAGGAATAAGAAGAAAACATGAGAAATAAGGTTGAGGCGGTTTTATGTTTCTTGAATAATTTAGAGGAGGTCGTGATAAATGAGAAGGAGGCATGAAAAGAAAGAAGGTACTTCAAATATATAAGTTGAAGGTATGAGAAGAGGACCTTAAGGTTGAGGGTGATTTTAAAGTGGAAGAGGTAAAGTATTTGGAGTATAAATGAACCCTTCATCGTTTTTGTCAATCCCTAATCCTATCTTCCTATAAAGGTGAGCTTGCATCATCCTAGTGAAGTCTTCTATCATCACGGTTTAACCAACTCCATGCTATTTACCCACATATCTCCTAGCTCCCCCTTGCTCACTGCGTCACCATGATAATTACATTCCTTGTATATTGACTTTAACAAATCCATGGATCAAATAAATTACCATCGATGCTCAAGAAGTTCGATGCAATTTAAATGAGTAAAACGCTTACAAGTGTTCCCCCTCGGTGTATGCTCTCCCTTGTTTAGGGCACCAAGGAATCAAGATAAGGATGTGTGCTACAAAACAAAGTTAGTAAACAAGTGCACACACACACACACACACACACACACACACACACACACACACACACATATATATATATATATATATATATATATATATATATATATATATATATATATATATATATATAAAGATATTAGCGGGGAACTAGACATGCACTTTTAGGTGTTATTATTCTAAAATATGACACTTAGAAAGAGAATTAGAGACTAGACACATGCAATCAACAATCTAAATGATGAAACAAAAAGAATCGAGACTTATGTTTAAGGACTAAGATTCAACCAACTTTTAATAAATGAAAGTGTGATTCGTTTATTGGTTGACACTACTTAATATATTGGCAAGATATGTCAAAATATATACTTTAAAAGAATAAAAAGAAAAATGAGATGAGGATGGAGACGACATGCTCTTAGATTTGAATGAAAATGATTCTATAGAGCCAAAAAGTAGGGAAGGATGAGAGAGGCTAAAGGAGGAACGTGTTGACAAGAGGTTGTTAGAAAAGATTGATATATCATTTGCACTAACAATTGATGTGCATGTGATCATATCGAGACAAAGGTGAATGAGTAGGAATTTAAATGTTTGTTTGGTGTTTTGTTGGTTGTCAATGTTAAGGAGCAAAGGTGGGTGTGTGAAATGAGGTGGTAGTTCTTTCATGGTGAAAGAATAATGAGAAACTCAACAATGTGGTGACTCAATAACACTTGAAGATTGAATATCTTCTTTATGTTCTTCACTTTCTAGAAAGTGGAAAGTTTAGCGAATGAGTGACATTTGCATTTCGCAAATTACTTAAATATTTCAGATGAAATAATTAAGTTATCAAGAGATGTAGTAGGAATTTTAATAGTAACAAGACTATTATAAGAGAGAAGAAACGTTTAGAAGTGAGAAGAAATATTGGAAGTGAAAAGGAACGTTTAGGAATGAAAAGACCATTGAAAGTGAGAAGAACCGCTTAGAAGAGAATAGACTATTAGAATTAAGAAAAGACATACGTGAGATGTGAGGACCAAGATTTGTATGTGAGGGGATTTATTGTGAAGCGATAGATTGTAAGTGTATCGATTGTAAGGAATGTGTTTCGTAATGAGACGCATTTCATTATGAAATTCACTTGACTCTTGACAACATAAGCAACGATGCTTATGAGTGTTGGGATATGAGGATGACCCATTGATCTATAGAGAGATATTGGGTATAGGTTTGGGTGTGGAGTAGACGTCAGCTCGTAGCAGAAGAGAAGAAGTGTTAGGTTATGAAAAAAATGAATGGTATTACAAGCTACTATCGGCGGTCCCAAATATATCTGGGGGCCGCCAGAATAAATCTAGGGGCCGACGAACCGCCAACAAGAGAGGAGTTTAGGGCTTGACAAATTTTGTGAAAGAAGTGACATTTTAGTTTGCATTTCGCTAATTAAAAATACTTAAGGTACTTCGGATGAAGTAGTTAAGTTGTCACGATGCACGGAATAGAAAATGGACTAGAATTGAGATTAGTAGAAAACAAGAGAAAGATTTATGGAATGTGTTCCATCATTTCTAGACTTTGACGAAGATAATTGAACGATTCGCGCTAAAGGGGTAAAGAAAGAATGTCGGCGATGTTGTCTTCAAATGCAACCTTTTCGATGGAGATGTTTCCTTTTGGACATTGTCCCGAGGGAAATGGTGACGTATCTTCGGTGTGTTTCATCCGGGAAAGAAAGAAATAAATAAAGAAGAAAAATAAACGAAGATGGAAGCGGCGAGCTTTATGATGTCAAGATGGATGGTAATTAGCGTACGATGAACTACATCCACGAAGTTATGTAGCTCTTCTCGAGCATTACGAATGTTCATAGAACAATCACACGATGAGGTATGATGTTGTCTTAAAGGTGGTAGCAAAAAAAGGTGGATGAAAGGAATTAGCCATCTATATGGTTGTAGAGGCGTGATTGAGTGAGAAGAAATAGGTATGATCGCAATTTTTTGAAAGATAAAAGAATGTTTTCGTTGAAGACAAAGAGTGTTTTCATCGAAGAGAAAGAATGTTTCGTCGAAGAGAAAGAATGTTTTCGTTGAAGAGAAAAGAATGTTTTCGTCGAAGAGAAAGAATGTTTTCGTCAAAGAGAGAGGATGTTTCGTCGAAGAGAAAGAATGTTTTCGTCGAAGAGAAAAGAATATTTTCGTCGAAGAGAAAGAATGTTTCGTCGAAGAGAAAGAATGTTTTCGTCGAGGAGAAAGTATGTTTTTGTCAAAGAGAAAAAATGTTTCATCGAAGAGAAAAGGAGAGTGTTTTAACTTATGTTGTTAAAAGGCTTGAATATGGATTTTCGGATATGACCTTTAACATTTGCGATCGCAAGTTAAAGATACTTGAATATTTTGAATGAAATATTTAAGTTGTCAAACCTACTTTGAGGTGTATTAAATTTGTATGTAGTCTTACCTTGACAAAAGAATGAATCATTTGGAAGAAAGCGAGATGATGATTAAGGGAATGTGTGAGTGAAGACTCTAGGAGATATAAGACCATTTTATGACTCTTTTGACTCTTTAGATTTGTGACACGAACGCGAAGAAAAATATTCTACTGTGAAAAAATATATACCTAGATGAATAAGTCATATAGATATAGGCATGCAAGTTTATCTAAGCATGCATTGACACAATAATCAACGAGATTAATGTGTAAGACTATATGACATTTAAACGTTAATTGTTATACATTAAGCTAACATAGTGTAGGTGTACAATTAACAAGTAAGTCATGTAAAATGACGCATACAAAACATGATAATTTTAAATGTAATCGCCAAAACTTAATCAATTTGTTCCATCATTCTAGTCCTAGACGGTAAGTAGTTAAAAGGCTCACGTTTAAGTGTTAGTTAGGATATCGTTATGTTTGTCTTCCGAATGTAACCTTTTCTATAGTGATAGTTCCTTTTTGAACATTATCGCTAAGGAAGTGATGCGAATCTCAATGTGTTTTGGTTCGAGATTGTTAACGGGGATTCTTACATAAGTCTATAGCCCTTTGTATCACACGAATATCATTAAATTGAAATGTCGTCTAACCTAACGCTATAGTCTATAAGAGCTTGTTCATCATAGGCTTGTTGACATGCCATACCCGACGCTTTACAATTCTGCTTTGGATTGTGAGATGGCAAGAAGCGGTTGCTTCTTCAAAAACCAAGAATGTTAGACAACATTCCCATAAACTGAAACAACCACTATGCTCTTGCGACAACGTAATCACTCTCGATGATCTGTAAATCGCGATATTACTATTGTGTTCTATGCCGGATCCCTTAGATACCATAATCCTAATGCGTAGTGTCTTGTAATGTATCAGAAGATACTTTTAACCACTTCTAGGTGAGAGTCTTGGATCCTCTTGAAAGCGGCACAACAGTCAACATTAAAACATGATATCGAGTCTACATGCCGATAAGTACAATAATACTACCTATCCTGCTCTATATTTGGTAATTATCTACGGACCCACATTCTTCGACTCCGTGAGTTTAGTTTTCCATAGACTAGGTTTTTTTATTGTCCTTAGAGTCTTCTAATCTAAATTTCTTAAGCATTTCCTTAATAATTTTGTTGATTAAAAAATAATTCCCATCATCTAGTTTGTTTTATATTGTAATCCTAAAAAAGAAAATTAGTTCCCCCGTCATCACTCATTTTCAAACTCATCATGCTGACTTGGCAAAGTCATCACACATTTCCTTGACAAGTTGAATCCGAATATAATGTCCATCAACATATATTTGGACAATATGAGATTGAATCTTTTCTGTTTAGTAAAGAGTGTGTTTTCTACCATTCCTATGGAGAATTAATATTTAATAAGAAAGGCATTTAATTCGATCGTACCAATGCTTTTGGACTTGTGTTTTAGGACCATAATGGCTTCTTAAGTTTATAGACATAATTAGGTTTTGCGAAGTCAATGAATCCCGGAGGTTGTGCCACGTAAACCTCCTCATTGATAAAACCGTTAAGGAATGCACTCTTCCACGATTCCTTTGTTATTACATAAAGTCTAGTGCCAAGCATAACTAACATTCATTCTATGGATTCTAATCTAGCTACGGGTGCATCAGTTTCATCATAATCAATTCCTTTTTGTTGATTATATCCTTAGGCGACTAACCTAGCCTTGTTTCTAGTTACGACTCTATTTTCATCAAGTTTATTTCTATATACCCATTTTGTTCCTATAATGGTCATATCCATGAGATTTGGGACTAGTTCCCAAACATCATTTGTTTTAAATTGGTTTAGTTCTTCTTGCATGACCATCATCCAATTTTCATCTTTTAATGCTTCATTTATATTTTTAGGTTCTATTGTTGAAATAAAGCAAAAGAAATTGCTTTTCTCTTGAGCTTGCGACCTAAGAGTTCTTTGATTTAGATTACCAATAACGTTTTCTAAGGGATGAGTTTTAGATTCTTTAATATTTACAATTTGATCATTTTCTAATAAGATGTCTTCAAAATCATTGCCTATGGGTTTTGTTTTACTAACCTCAATAGCTTCTCCTCGACTAGCTCATCATCTTCTAATGGTGATGTTTTAGTCGGGGGAAGAGTTTCATCGAAAGTTACATTCAACGACTCTTCAACTTTCATTGTTTGTTTGTTAAGTATTATGTAAGCTTTACTATTTTGCGAATATCCTAGGAAAACACCTTCGTGTGACTTAGGATCGAACTTGTGAGTGAAACTTTGTATTAAGAACAAAGCATTTACTTTCGAATACATTAAAATAGTTAAGAGTTTGTTTTTCCAGTCCTACTTAACAACTCGTATGGAGTTTTTCCTAAAATACGTCTAATGGAAACTCTATTAATTATATAGGTTGATGTATCGACCGCATTACACCAAAATTTTTGAGGAATGGATTGTTCGTTTAACATGGTTCTACTCATTTCTTGTAGAGTGCGATTTTTCCTTTCTACTACCCCATTTGATTATGGAGTACGAGGAGCGGAAAAATTATGAGATATCCCATTTAAATCACAATAGTTTCCGAATTGTACTTCATTATCAAATTCCCGACCATGATCCGTTCTAATTGATACAATGGAACATCCTAATTTGTTTTGGATCATTTTGCTAAATACTTCGAATTTTTCGAAGGCCTCAGTTTTATTTGCTAAAAATCTAGTCCATGTGAATCGAGAATAGTCATCTACGATTACTAAGGTATAACGATTTCCTCCATAGCTTTGTATGGCAGAAGGGACAAACAAATCCATGTGAAGTAGTTCTAGGCATCTAGTTGTTGAAACTATATTTTTAGCCTTGTGACTTGTATGAGCTTGTTTTCTAATTTTGCAAGCATCACAAAAATGTCGGTCGTATTTTAGTTTGGGTAGGTTTCTAACTAATTCTTTAGATGCTAATGATTGAATTAATTGCATATTAGCGTGACCTAATCTCCTAATGCATAGTGTGGAGTTTTTTCGTCCAATGTTGCCAATGCATATTTGTCATTCCGGTTTATTTCCCTATGTTTCATTACATATATTCCTGCCTTTCCTAATTCCTTTTCCTATAACGATTTCGTCTTGATTATTTTTCTATCGTAGTTCGGTAATATTACTTGCATTTGTATCACATATTTGACCTATCGCTAAGCAAGTTATATGTTAAGTTATCTACGTGCTCAACATTTTTAATTATTAGGGAGTCTTGAGAAATCGTACCTTTGCCTATGATTTTACCGCGCAAGTTGCTCCCAAAGATTACGTTTCCTCCGTTGTATGCTTTGTATGAAGAGAACAACTTTTGATTACCGGTCATGTGTTTTGAGCATCCACTATCTTTAATCCACTCATCGGGTTCCAAGTTTACTCCTAAGCATATTTCACGGGCGCATGAGCTACAAGGCAAGTTATCATCTTTAGTCATTCCTACTTCATCTACTCTATAACGCTCCCTGCTCCCCCAATAAATGCTACTTGACGTTGAGTCTTTGGCGGCTTTGAACATCTTTTCCCAAAGAGGTGATTTGGATCACCCATCTAATAACATTTTCTTCACTTTTAAATTTGGGGGGGCCATAACCAGCATTTCCTACTTCTTTGGAATGTTTTTCTATCGCCTCGTGGTTGTCTTACAAATCTTCCTCGTCTCTTGAAGAATTTCTTGAATTCCTTTACGGCCATAGCATACTCTTCGTCTTCACTATCGGAGCTTGAGCTATCTTCATCACTTACTTCCTTTTTCACCTTTAATGCAAGAGATCTACTTTGTTCTTTCTTGCCTTTGACCGTTTCGAAATCTTTCTTTATTACTTCTTCATAAAACTTCAAGTTTCCAATAAGTTCGTCAAGAGGTAAGGTTGTTAGATTCTTTGATTCTTTAATCGCCGTGACTTTCGCGCGCCATTTTGGATGTAATGCCCTAAGAAATTTCCTAACACAATTCTTGCTAAAAAACCTGTCATCAATGCTTTTTAGACTAGTAATAATAAGTGTTTAAATTTAACGCAAAGGCCATTATCTATTGATTCCTCTTTCCAGATCGTAAATTTTTCATATTGTTTGAACAAGATCCTATTTTGTTAGCTTAGACTTGATTATTACCTTGATGAGTGTTACATAAAGTAATCCTAAATTTCTTTGCGGTTTGACAGACATAAAAATTCTTTCGTATTCTTTACGTGACAAAGCATTATAAATTACCATTTTAGCTTCATTATTTTTTGCAAGTTTCTTTTTAAGATCATCGTTTTGTTTATGAAAAGGTACAACTTCATCCTTTTTAGTTTCGGGATTATTTTAAATAGGAGGAAAGTCACCATCGGTAATAACATGCCTAAGGTCTAGATCTTTGATTTCACAATAAGTATTGAATCTATTTTTCCAATAAATAAATCCATCACTTCAAATAGTGGTGGCTTTGCATAGATTGCTCTTCTAAATATTTTTCATTCCATAATCGATTCACATTTTACAATACAATTTATTTTAAAAAATTCTTGTTTAACGTGGCTCTATACCTATTGTTGATAAACTAGAAGGGGGTTGAATAGTTTACCGCTTTTTAGCTTAAGGTTTTAAAGTGTTTGTAAAAAATTCTAGATTCGAATTTATGTGAATTCAATACTTGCACAATATGAACGATATGCTTATCTACATAATTGATATGATAGTATGAGGAAATAATGTAAACATAAGATATAAGAGTAAGTAACCTCAACCACAACGGAGAGGATTTATAGTGGTTCAGGTGGGGGTGGGGTTTACGAAGCACCTCTTCGCCCTACTCATCCCCGTGCACCTAACTTGAGAGTTGTTCCTCACTATGCAAAAAGCTTCTCTTATGGCGGAGAACAATTTTGTACACAACGTTGCTTTACACCGATTTACGACACAAACTAAAATGTCGAGTTCTATCTAGCTAAGAACCAATTCTAGCACACACGACTTCACTACTTGTTTACAACTTCACAACTTCTTCACAACTTCACAACTTCTTCACAACTTCACTTCACCACACTACTTATATCACAACTATCTAACACTACTTGGTAAGATCACCATGATCTAACTATACTTACAAAGGATTGCCAAGATCTAACTACTACACACAAATACAAGATATACAAATGATTTACAAGTATGTGATATGGATGCAAATGCACACTAAGATATAATACTTCTTAACTTGATGATGAAAGTATTCTTCTCTTGCACTTGAGGAGTTAAGTTTGGATCACTTGAAAACAAAGCTTTATGATTAAATGATCAATCGAGGATTTTAGAGAGGATATGGTGAGCTGTTTTAAGCAGAAAGAATGAGTCAAAAGGTAAGAAAACTTTGGGAAAAAGTCCAGTATTTAATAGGACAAACGGGGACGTCTATCAGGACGGTCCCCCTTAAATAGGTAGGCGGTCCCCTTAATTTTAAGGGGGCCGGCCGTGTATTTAAGGGTGCCGCCCTAGACTGTGGCTTCCCCAGTTTATCTTTTGTGTAGGGGGAATTTTCTGGAACTTTTCTAGCCGTTTTAGGTCCGAAAATTTGAATTTCAAAATGTTAAATTGAATAAAACAATTTCTTTTATTGTAAAAAAATGTTTTGTAATGTTTTAAAAATGTTTACAACATTTTATAAAAGTGTAAGGTTGAATAAAAATTTCCTTTGATCATAAAATGCATTAAGTATTTATTTATTCATACATTTAAGTGATTTATTTGTTGAAATAAGAGTTTACTACTAATTACTTGTTTTATGTTTAATTTTACTTGTACGTTTTTTATATTTGTGATTATCAAAACGTAAAGATGTGAAAAAATATTAGTAATGTTTTTAGGCATTATATTTTATCAACACACTTCCTTCTCTTCCTTTTGTCGAAGCAAAAAGGCATAATGTGGATTATGATTGGAGCATATAATGTTTATAAGAAGACACGCTTCTCCCCTCTTTGTCGAAGCAAAAAGGTATTATGTGGATATGAGAAAAAGATATGAGAAGATGGTATGTGCTCCGGGTATATACGTTAGAGGAATGAGAAAAAGATAGGTGATTGTGTGTTTCTTAGATAGTTTAGAAAAGGTCATGAGAGGTGAGAAGTAGGCAAGACAATAGGGTAGGTACTTCGAGTGTATAGGTTGAAGGAATAAGGAAAAGGTAGGTGATCCAAGTATATTGGTTGGAGAAATACGAAGACAACATGAGAAATAAGGTTGAGGTGGTTTTGAAGTGGAGAAGGTGAAGTATTTGGAGTACGAATGAACCCTTCATTGTATTTGACAATCCCCGATCCTATCTTCCTATAAAGGTGAGCTTGCATCATCCCAGTGAAGTCTTCTATCATCATGGTTTAACCAACTCCACGATATTTACCCACATATCTCCTAGCTCCCCCTTGCTCATTGCGTCCCCATGATAACTACATTTCTTGTATATTAATTATAACGGATCCATAAATAAATTACCATCGATGCGTGAGAAGTTCGATGCAATTTAAATGAGTGGAACGCTTGCAAGTGCTCCCCTTTGGTATATGCTCCTCCTTGCTTGGGGCACCAAGGAATCAAGATATGAATGTATGCTACAAAACAAAGTTAGTAGACAAGTGCACATATATATGTGTGTGTGTGTGTGTGTGTGTATATATATATATATATATATATATATATATAGGGTATGGTTATTGTAGAATGAAGGTTAGTATAGAAAGGATAAGAATGTGTTGTTGCTCTTAACACCGTGTTCTTGAAGAGTTGATAAAGCGCTGAAAAAAAACACCCCCAGTGTAGCTATTTAGGCAGTTTGGTGTATTTATTTTTTCAGAGTCATTTGGTACACACAATAGGATGGTTAGGCTGTTGGTGTATTTTATTCTATTTAATAGGAAATGATCGCTAGAATGATATGTGACACCTCAAAGAATTTTGTGGCAAGTAAGGATAATTATTGAAAATTGATTATTTCGCCAATATATTTTGCGGAGTTATCTGTTGTGTCGTAAGATAAAGATTGATGTCATGGTTTTGCGTACCATGGTAAATTAGATGTTGAAAACTCTCTTTTATCTACGCCTCTCACGGTTAAGGGTAGAAAGCAGTTAGGTGCCTCTTGTCCTGGTATTGTTCTTAGTTCTTCCTATGTTGGATCTTTGTGTGGGTTTGGTGTTATGTTGCTTTTCATTTCTTTTGTTTTGCCTGGTTCGAATGGAGTCGGTTGAACTTTAAATAGCGTGTTTGTTTGTTGTTTGGTGATTAAAAAATCCCACAAAGCGCAAAGACAAGATGCAAAGGAACCAGTGGCGAATTCAAAAATCCAAATGTGGAGATGAAGAACTTGAAGAAGTTGGCCGAGTTTTTGATGCGGTATAGGAGATGGTGGGCCACTACGAGTCCACACATATGGAGACGGAGATGGATAGCTGGGGAGGCTTCTCTGAAAGTTAGTGACGATGCTTCGATGTGATCTGTTGTTCTTAAGAAGTGGTTGTGGTGATTAATAACACGAAAGAAAGAAGAATGAGTAACTCAGATTGATTGTACTAAGAAAGGATATGGAATTCAAAAGTTGGGTCTCGGAGCCAGGCTATACCCGCAAAGCATAGCCATGGGTTTCCGCTTGGATGGCGTTGCTGCTTCCGTCGCGAATATTTGGATTTCTGTTCGCTCTTCATTATTCGACACGTGTGATCGTGGAGTAGATCATTTAGCTTTTCTTTAAATTGCAGTTAGTTGTTTAGTTATCATGGGGGGGGGAACAAAAAGAGACAAAAGGCTATTGATTCTTCTGTTTCGGGTTTGGTAAGGTGTGTGGTTAGGGTTTATCGTATAAGGGTTTTTTGTTTCTTGAAGTCTGTTGGTTGGACGTCTATGCTTCCTCCTCGACCTGGGGTTTAGTTTTTTGCATTTTGTTTGGGCGTTTTGTTGGTTGAGGTAGTGTCGGCCGTTGGCATCGAGTTTTAGGTTTGCGTTTTGGTTTTTGAGATACTATAGCTTTCCTGTTGGTTTAGGTGAGTGTGTGTGCTATTTGGATTGATGCTAGGCAAAAAGCTCCAATATGTTTGTGATGAACGTACATGAAAGTCCGTTTGAAGAAGTTGCCGAGCGCTAAGGAGATGGTGGCCCACTACGAGTCCAAAGGGATGGATACTCAGGAGGCTTCTCTGAAAGTTATTGACGATCTTCAGAATCTTCTTCTTAAAGTGGTTGTGGTTAATAATAACACGAAAAAGAAGAATAGTAATTCAGATGAAGTACTAAAAAGGATGGAATCAAAGTTGGACTCGAAGCCAGGATACCCGCAAAGCATAGCCATTGGTTTCCTCTCTGGAGGCGTAGCTGCTTCCGTCGCTCATATTTGGAATTCTGTTCGCTCTTCTACTCGACCCTTGTGATCGTGTATTAGATCATTTAGCTTTTCTTAAATTTCATGTTAGTTGTTTGTTTATGGAAAGAGACAAAAGGCTATTGATTCTACTGTTTCGGTATGGAAGAATTACTTTCCTGTTGTTTGGTGACGTCATTGGATTGATGCTAGGCCAAAAGCCATTTTTTGTATGAACGTACAATGAAAGTCCGTTGATACATTCTTGATTTGCATTAGATGTGCTCACATATTGTTAGAGTAACATTGCTGTGCTCTGAAGACCGAACAGTCGGCTATTTTCATTAGTATTTATATGTTGTTGAGCTTATTGTGATTTATTCTATTATCATGGGAAGCAGGGTAAGGCTACACAAATTCAAAGCAGAAATCATGGGCCGTGGTGTCAGCAGTGGTGGGGGTCAGAGTTCACTCGACTACCTTTTTGGAAGCGGAGATGAACCAAAGCCCAGCAAAGGCAATGCAGAGGCTCCAGCCCCGGCTCCAGCCAGCCAGGTGCATGCTGCCGGTACTACTGAGCCGACTCCTAAACCTGCAGCAGCTGTAACACCGCCAGATATTGCAAAACAAGTTCCAGCTGGCGTCCAGAGTAGCAAGCTCAACAACTATATCCGAGCTGATGGTCAAAATACTGGCAACTTCCTCACGGTACGATTCTATCAAATTTCACTTTGTACTGGTTACCATATCAAGCAAAAACTTACTACAGCTGAAACCTTTATCTAGAATGAGGTCTTAATCAGATAATTATTAATTAGCTGTACATAATAGGTTATGGGAGATGGTGTTATTATGTGCTTTTGGCCTTTCAAGATGCATAATCATTAATCAGTTGTTTTAGGTTTTGACAAATTCTGATTTGCAAAGTTAGATAATTTGTTTCAAAACCTAAGACAACGCGCCAATAAATCAACAGCCATAAACAAAACAAAAAAAAGACGTTCATCTTTGTTCTTGATGTATGTCTATGTTTTTGTCGAAACTTAAGAAAAACCAAGTGTTTAGCATGTCAATTTACATTCTTGATCTTATACAGGATCGTCCCTCAACCAAGGTTCATGCTGCTCCAGGGGGAGGTTCTTCCTTGGGTTACCTGTTTGGTGATGGAAGCAAGTGATGTCATTGTTGTAAAATATAAGAATCAAGTATTGTTTGCTATTGGTTTGAGTTTGGCCTGGTGTGATTTGAAAAGATCGTTGTCATTTTGTGGCAACTTTTGAGATTAAGAATTGTAATATAAGTATGTTCCTAATTTCTCAAAAGGGCAGTTCCAATGCCTGTTCTCCCATGTTTAACTAAAAATTGCAGAAGGGTAATCTGCTTGTGTTTGCTTCATAACAGCTTTTGGCAACTTTACTATGATTCATCCACAGAACAATAGCTTTGATATATTAATTCTCGCAAAACATTTGCATGATCTTGAAAGCTTTTCAAGTCCTTTTTCTTCTTTGCAGATGGAAACTAATATTGCATCTACTAATAAAACCCTATTATTTAGTTTATTTTGTGGGTCATGTCACTTTCAACACTACTTTGGTCCATCATAAACAAACTTCACCATGCTTAATCATTTCTCAAACTTTCTTGCTCAAAAAAAAAAAATCATTTCTCAAACTTCAAATCGTTAGGAACCATGGGAAGTTCCGAACCTCCTTGATTTACAGTTACATTTTGGAGTCGTCTATCAAAAGAACATATTCTTCAGTAGTTCAAAATATTGATGCATACAATCACCTAGAAAATAAACAGAGACGTTGCATATAATCACAAGAATACAAGCAGGGCCAAACGACTTCCACCTTTTCACACAAAAAAGGTGCAAACTTCCAAAAATTAGTTGCTCTGATGAACGTGCCGCGTTAATTGTTAAGCATCAAATCTTTCTGCAATTAGTGTTACCTGTAACAATATCTTGTACCCATAGTTGAGAGAGAGTTTATATATTTACAGCCATGCGATATCCAAACAATAAACGGGGAAAGGAAAATTAGCAAGGAAAGAAATACGAAAAGATGGAGGGCAAAGTCGAGAATCATTGTACGAGCACCAATCCTTTCTTGTAAGCTTTTAGAATGTGTCTTTAACAACATTTGGAGTTTGGACATGTCCTATATAGGATTTCGGGGGCACTATTTCCCTTGAAGATAAAGAAGCACGAAAGTTGATGATAATCATTCAGAAAGGTGTCTTCTTCAGTGTGCTCAAGCTATAGAAGTAGCTGCACCACAAACCAAGGGCGCCGAACCGATGACTTAAAACTTTTTTTTTTCCTGAAACAATAAAACAATTATAGTTAGACTTACAGTAACACATCTCAAATGAAATCGGATTTCAATTTAGTACATAATCATCCAAAACAATTTAGCGCTTGAGTTTCTAAATGACCAGGGCACATAATTATTGGTCGACTTCTGTTGGATAATCATGTATTGTCAAAAGATTTCGTGTGTAAGATGTCTCTATGGTAACTTTTTCAACACCCTTGTCTTCGAATGTTAAAGCTGTAAAATTTTCACTGGAAATTAGAACCCAGACGGACTTCTATTATTCTGTTTTATATAAAATTTCCGTTTCCATCGAATTCGTTTTATGGCATCAACATTATCTGCACATAATTTCATGGGTATCTGTTACACACATTGTTTTGAAGCTTAAAGTTATTTGCAGAATGTGCGTACTATATTTGTGCCTTTATATTCGCATGCATCGGTGTGTTTCATTATGTGTTTGCTAGTTACACCACAAGGACATTGTTCTGAACTCGGCCCTTCAGAAGTTCTGCTTTCTTTAATAATCTTTTAGTTGCAACTCCAATTTTTTACATGTAGACCCGTTATGTGACAACCATGATTTGAGCAGGTTAGTCAAACCGTTAGTATTGACTTATGTGCCTGTTGCAATATATGGTGTATGTAATTCTGTGTGTTTATATGAGTTTATGTGGGTTATGTGAGGTATTAGTAATCAATCTATTGAGTGTGATCATCTCAATGAGATTGTAATGGTGGTGGAATTGGTTGAATTCATTTCGTTCACTTTTGAGTGACAAGAAAATGATTATTGAGATTTGAGCGTTTCTGTGTTAAATGTGTAAGTATTGTTATGTATATGTATTTGTGATAGTGAATTAAAATAAGATTAGGTTTTAGAAGTTAGGTTAAGGAATAATGTGGTTAAAATATGAAAGATGGTAGTAAACTTTCCATATATAGAAAGTGAATTTGGAAATGAAAAGTTATTTTTAGAAAGTAGTTTTCAAGCAAAATGGTTTAACAAATTAGCTTAGGTTTTTATAAAACTTAAGGTATAAAGATAATTAAATAATTAATAAAAGAAAAGAAAAAAGTTTTTTTTTTTAAGGCATGAATAGTAAAAAACGAAAATTAAAGGGAAAAAGAAAGGAAAAGAATAAGAAAGGAATCCTAGTTATTATCTAATTCTAATTAGGGATTATCTATAATTAATATGTAGCCTATAAATACAAAAATAAAGATCCCTAAACCCCCCCTATTGCTGTGTTCGGTCGATCCAAGAAAAAGAGGAGAGAAAAAAATTGGGGTTTTTATTTTTGGGTTCAAGAATCAAGTTTGAGGTATGTTTAATTTATTTTTATTAAGTTCTAATTAACAATTAATGTAATCTAAGCATGATGGATTAGGGTTTATAAATTAGGGTTTTGATTTTTCTGGAAGTTTATGAAGTAATGATGATTGTTTGATCATTAGTTTAATTGGTTATGAGATTTGATCGTGTATTTAGGTCTAGATCGCCCGATTTAGTTGTTTAATTCACTGCAGAAAGTTAGGCAGTTTTGTAACGAGCATAACTCAATCATAAATTATCAAATAAATAATTTACAACATACTGGAGATAACCTCAGAGAGTCTACTTTCCAGAAAAGTTGGCCTCGTAAGTTTTTATGGTCGGGAAGTGGGTCAAAAGGGCGTTACAAAATCAGTGTGTAAAACAGTGACGAATTTCAGTTTTGGTTTTGATTTTTCTAAAAATACTTAGACATCTAGTTAGAAGCTAAAAATCACGTGGAAGTTAGTTTATATATTGTGTGTGACCTCTGAATTTTTTCTAAGCATGAAAGGAGGTCTAAAGTGGTCAGCTAGTGCCATACTTTTAGAAGGTCAGATTCTGGACGAATTTTGGACACTTTGGATTAATGAATTTCAAAAGGGTATTTGTAAAAGGGTGATGGTTTTGGGAGAGCTATGAGAGGTTCATAGGACATATATGTAGCATGGTGAATTTTGGTTTGAATTATGGGAGTGTTTAAGTGGTGCGTTTTTAGGGACGTGTAATGGTAAGAATTCTGGCTCAAACTAGGAAATTTAAAGTGTGCAATGAAGTGTAAATAGCATATGTAGAAGTTTGGAAAATGGTAAAACAAAGAAAAGACTATGGTAGATAGCTTAGATATCCAATCATACTTGAGGTGTTACATCATTATTGGGATGGAATACGCTAATTGATTGTATCTTATTGTGTGCTTAATTTTTAGATTATCCATGAAGTATTTTGTGGAAGCAATGTTGGATCTTAGGAAGCTAAGCATAAAAAAAAAAAAAAAAAAACAGGAAATTTCATATTCCAACTTTTACTTCTTTTAAACTTGGGATGGAAATGATGCTATATGAAAATGTTTTAATTACTGTGATAATGTTTTAAAAGTGAGCAAGGACTTTACGGGCTATTATATGTTATGTGCTACATGTTTGTGAATGTGATACCTCCATGCTTTAGTTGATTGATTGGGAGTGGGTTTTGTGGTATGCTCCATGGCTTAGTGATCAATTAGAGTGGATTTATGGAATGCTTCATGGCTTTGTGATCAATTGGAGTGGATTTGTGGTATGCTCCATGGCTTAGTGATCAATTGGAGTGGATTTTTGGTATGCTCCATGGCTTAGTGATCAATTGGAGTAGTTCTGCGATAGAGATGTCTTGTAATCGTGTGACTGGTATTAGGTACTGGAATGGATTTTGATTTGGTTTACATGCTAGTTTTATATGGTATTCATTTACTGTCATGCAGTGATTTCAGTTATCGAGGTATATGGATATTAATTGATTTATATCGTGTCTTAAACCTAAGACTCTCACCAACCATAATGTTGACGTAATTAAGCATCATTTTCAAGTGAGCTTCAGAGAAAATAGTTTAAGAGAAGTGCTATGACAACCGCTAGATTGTCATTGGAGTCGCTCCTGAGTTAGTTTATGTTTTTTTGCATGGATTTTCGAATGTTATTTTATTTATTAGGTTCGTGAGTATTTGTCTTAGTATTGGTGAGACCCTTTTTCATAAACAGAGATGTCGTTCTTTGGTTTTGTATTGTCATGACACATTGTGTCTTTATTCCTTAGTTATGCATTTAGTGTTTCTCTATTATTGACACCATTGTGTTGTGATGATATCCATGATGTTACGCCTCGTGTTTCCGCCTTGGCGGGGTATGACAATAATGTTCCGTGTTATATTGGGAAGACTTAGGAAAAGGGTCCTTCGACACACTTTTGCTAGTATTCCACGTAAAGGAGGCAGGACAAGCAAAAGCGTCAACCTAAAAGAAATGATCGTTCCAGCTTTTCAATGAGTCTAAGGGTTTGGTGTAACAAACGACATCATTTCCCTGACTACTGAACGACATCCAGCCTTGTTTTTGGGAGTTAACTAAAAACAAACGGAACAACCCAACCGTAAGGCTCAAACCAAAACACGGTAAGGATCACAGAATGAGACGCTTGGCTGCACAAATAACGATACTAGGATAAGATGGATACCCGATAGTGTCTGAGCACGTTAAAAAGAAAAGTGGAAAGTGGTAATCGAAAATTGGCATACTCGAAGAATCTAGTATATACACCTATTTTGCCAGTAGGCATTTCATGAATTCTTTGGTTAGGGCTACGTAATTGTGGATGAACTTCATCAAGAACATGATACGTTTCGCAAATTTTTTCTAGAGCTTTTAGAGTAAGAACCGACTTTATATCTGTAATACTGCTCATGATAAAAGTAAGCAAGGATTGAGGCCTAACCTGAAAGCCTAAAATTCTTCGAAATAGGGCACATAGGAAACAGGTTTGAAAAGCTTGAAGAACTTTTTAACAATGGTGATTATAATTCGAGAAGATGAAAAAGGAAATAGTGAAAACCACACCGAGTATTTATACCCTCGGTATAGTAAGTGCAAGCTCCTTCCAAATGCTTCCACGTGGCTATGACCTCCAACTCTACTTGCCCCAAGAAGAAAAAAGAAAGATAGTGATGACAGTTAAGCAGATATGACCCCTAAAAAACCAGTCAAATCAGTCAGAAGGTGAAAGGCCACGAAGAGACCACGTCACCCACGTCCCACCTAACAAGGGTAACGGAACGTCACGGAAAGACAAGCACGGAGGATACAAAAATACAAGGAGTATCGGAACCCGAGTCTAGTAATATCTACCGCATGCAATAACAATTGCACGCAATAGATACACTAGACTGTAGGGACTTGATGACATATAATACGTGTAACAGCTCCGGGCCTGGATTACATAAATTATACATAGGCCCAAGCCCAACAAGACAATCGCAAAGCACAATGGGCCAAAACTAAGCCCATACCAACTGGCCATGGTCCGGAAGAAACAAGACAGACGGAAGGTTTCTATAGGATGCTTTCGCAAGTCAAGCGGAAGACTGCTAGACAAGCCTAAATTCACAAGACACGATTATAAGCGGATCCTTGCCCAACACGGGTCCCACTTCTGCCCACTAACAGAAATAGGCAAAATATTAGGAAAACCTAATATTTGGCTCACCTATAAAAAGGGGTACTCTGACACCCCACAAGGTATGATTTTCTGATCATATTTTACATACACTTACTCTAACATTATCTGACAAACATGTTTACTTACTCTCATGCTGGAGTCCAATCATGGGGTTCGTCCCCACGATAAGACTAACGGTTTACTTTCTATTGTGCAGGGAATCATCTCACTACTTGATTTAGTACATGATCTCACCCTTGGGCCCGGCCCAATAATTACTTAGATTCACTTCTCTAACCCATTACATATTTTTTACTAACAATTAAAGTGCCTTACAACACCTTGCATATTATAAAAATGTAAAAATGCAGCTACTACGAGTCTTTTGAGGCCTAAAAGAGAAAACTACCTTTCATTCTAAAGTGATAAAGCAAAAACCCTTATTAAAAAAACAAAGCAAATATAACAATTATGCTATTATAAACAAACAAATGTGATCATGAAAAGACACGAGTTATTTGGAGTTTATACCAATAAAATTATAAAAGAGATTAAGAAACACAAACCTTCAACACGAACTATGTATGCATGAGCCTAAACAACAATAACATCAAAAATAAAAAACGCATATCTCAAATGATTCAAATAAAAGTTCAAAGAGATTAAGAATAACATGGCACTGAATTTGAATGATGTAGTTTTTGTTAAGTAGTCAACTGAGATTTGATTATACCTTATCAAACTTCTACATACAAATGTCCCTTCACTTAGAATAACATTATGTTTTTAGTGGACTCAAATTATCAACGAAATAGTGAAACATGTGTGATGTGTTCGCATATTCATTAGTTCTTATACTAGTTCTAAATATTCAAAATTAGTATTAATATAAGAAAGGTATAATTGCAAATCAATAGACAACAATGATTTACAGAATGTTTAAGAAGGTTGTTTCTGTTTAATTGACTTAAGTGTTATTACGTATTTAAAACTTTCCTAAATGCATGGGTTAATTGTCAACTAACTTTCTAATTTTAAAATTCTTGCCCAAAGTGAATGTACCATATAATTGATCAAGAGACGTAACCTGTAACTTTTTCAAATTTAGCCTTTAAGGACTGACCATGCCACGTGTCGTAAGGAGAAGCTATATTATTTATGGAAAAACTTTATGAAGGAAGAGGCCTAAAAACTCTGTTTTATAGAAGAGTATAGATAGATAGATATAGATATAGATAGATAGAAGACTTGGATCAACGTGCTTTTGAAGCGAGTCATCTGGTTGTTTATTATCCCTCAACCAATTCTCTACTTCCGAATATTCATTCAACACTTAGAGAGTGGTAGCAAGATTATAATAAAAACTTAAAAATTAAAAACTCAACATTATAAATTTTGTCATCATTTATCCTTTACTTTCATTTATATCAGTGTGTTGATACTTAGGATTGTTAGATGTTAGCATTCTATTTCATCAACATATTTAAATTAGAAACAAAAAGCAAATAAAATACATTTGAAAGACATAATGCTACACACAAATGCTTGCCCACCAATGCAAGCACACATACAGTAAATGGGTGTTTTAAAAAGATTGAAACTGTGAGAGGGGAACTGATGCCCAACTTTTATGAACATATTGTACAATTCACAGAACATTCATATAAATTTTATGAAAACATAAAAGAAGTTTGAAGTCAATAAAAACACTGCAATAAACCTATCAACGCAATTAGAACAACAATGCAACATCAGAAGAACAGGATTATCAATCTGTTACCTTTTTAACATCATTAACAACCTGAATTTTTAGTTAAAATGTCTGCAGCAAAAGCAAATCCTTTATCGCCTACTACCAACAATATTTTAAGTTTATCTAGAGGAATATAGCTTTTTATCGCCCACTACCAACAATATTCTAAGTTTATCTAGAGGAATATAGCTTGATTTGTAGTAAAAGATACATAACTTCAATTTTATATAACCCTATATCAATTTAAACTGTCTACCCTGCCAAAAAAATAGAAGCTAATATCAAATTATCGGCACTCTTGTTTTCCCCGCAATCATACTATTTCTTTGGCATAACGCTAATTCATCTACATCCTTCTAAGTGTATGTATTTTCGCATTCTATTTTACTACTTTGTTCATCGCATTAGGCAATTATAAGTTTTGCATGCCATATCATATGTAACATTCTTATTAGTGATCTATTTTACTTCAAAAAAAGTGTTGCTTATTTATGCTTGATCATCAAAAAGCATATAACCATTTTTGACCCACAAAATTCAAACACAAAATTTAAACAGATCTAGAACCATAATATTCATCAATTTCAAACTAAACAGTGACCAACGAACTTTAAGAACCAATAATTGTTTCCTATTGGCGTTCTTCAACATTTTTTTCTCACCATCACTTTCAGTCCAGTTCTCCCTTGTCTAGTTCTCCCTTTTTGTCTCGCACTTCAACTGATTCTTCTTTTTTGGTTCCGATGCTCACATCACTTTGTAGCAGTAGCCTAAAAGGGAAAGTTATAGAAGTTTGGTTATATAAAAGTAAAAGTCCTATAATTAAAAACAATCAGCAAAGAGACATTTATCATACATATCTCGTCTTGGCCAACAACTCCTTACTAGTCGTAGAAAGCACAAATTTTAAAGCATTTTTCTTAGGGCTAATTCTTAAAAGAGTCCAAAACCATATGTGAAATGCCATTCTCCTTCCAATAGACTTTTTGTTCCAAAAATAACCTGTGCAACCAGGGCAACGGTGCAACTTATGCAGAAATTGACAAGTGTCCCTAAAGGTACAAAAGTATATAGTATATGTGTAAGGTATATGTACCCTTATGTCTATAGGGCAACTATGTATTGGGCAACTGGACATTTTTGTCTTTTTAACAAGTTAGTTTATTTCAGGTACTGGACAACTAGTACTTTGGGCAACCAATGCCTTAGGGCAACTATTATTTTAAAAGTACTTATTTTTTCTTGACAAAAGTACTATTAACTAATCAACATTAACTTTTTATATATCAAAAAAGTAAAAACACATACATCGTCACTATTCTTCCTCCATCAACCTTAACCAAACATACACAAAAACACAATTGACCATCCATGAACACACACTCGCATCATAAATACACAGTAATCCCTTAATCAATCAACCCATACTTTCTGCTCTATCAATTTATAAAATGACTGATTCCATTCAGTTGTATGATGTTAAAGTAGTTGTTAGGTCAGCTTTGAAATTACTTCCAGAAATTAAATGTCTATTGTCTTCCAATCCTAATCGTTTGAACCTATTTAGAAGAACTGTATTTGGGTCTTGGTTGGATCTTCCTTTTCACTACAATGATAACCATTTGATGCATTATGTCTTGCAACATCACAGGTACACGTCTCATAGATTACTTTTGAATGTCCCCCAATTATATTCCGTATTGACGATCATATGTTACACTTTGGCTGGAAAGAATTTTGTTTACTTACTGGTTTTTGACTTGGCGTTGTGTTACTCAAACATGAGAATTTGAGTTGTTTTTGCACGCGCGTATTTCCACATATAGTAACTGAAAAAGATATTAGGAAATTAAAATTATGTCATCTTTTGGCCCTTGTTAGAGATAAAAAGGGTTGGGCAGGTTTACATTATATTGATGCGGTTCGGGTTTGTCTTTTAATTGTTGCCGAATTAGTGTTTATGGGTAAATAAGACAGGAATTATATCCCTAGGCATTTAGTGACATTGGTGGAGGATTTGGATGCGTGGAATTACTATCCTTAGGGTGAATATATGTGGGCAAAATTTTATGAAAGGACTGTCAACATTGTTGATGAACACTGGCAGCATCATTTGGATGAGAAGAAGAAAAACCCAAACTACAATGCCACATACAATCTATATGGTTTTGCTTGGGCTTTCAAGGTTATAATTTATAAACCTTTATCCTTTTATGCTTATCTTGTATAAATATATTTGTTTTTTTATAACCAAAATTAAACTTATTATGTAGATATAGATCATGAAGAGTTACCCAAACAGTAAACAATGGTGGTCTAAAAGGATAATGTCATACCTCGTTATCTTGCCTGGACAAACATTACAAAGTTTGATAAATCTCATTACAACCGTCTATTTATACCTGTAAGCACATACCTAACTGTATTCAAATATTTTATTAAATTTGGTTTTTTGTTCCTAAGCATTTTTGTTTTATTTGTATTGTTTAGGACTCTATCCATTGACAGCCTTGATCTACCCTGCAGAAGAAGAATCAAGCATAGATTATGATTCAAGTATTTCCATTCGTTCAATTATTGTTGATGTAGATGGGAAACCATACGGGGATGAACCATTTATGGACCTCCAAAAGATAATTCAAAAAATGAAAGCCAGTAATGTGCGCTGATGGATGCTTTCTGCGGGTTTTGTCTAAAATAAAAATTGTAAATGAATAAAGTTAGTTGAAAAGACTGTAAAGTTGTACGAAGGATGCTTCAGCAGGGTTTTTGTCTAAAGAAAATGCTGTAAATTAAAAATTTGTTGAAATAATGATCAGCATTTAATTGGAAGATGAGAAGGTCTTTTTGATTCAGAAGTAGGCTGCATAAATAGTAAAGAAGATAATGAGAATCAGCCGGCCAATGTATCAATACATGACCTTTATGCTGTGATTAAGGTTCATGAAGAAAGAATTGCAAATTTAGAGAGACTTTTGAAAGAAAAGCTACCAAATGATTATGCAGCAGAAAATACAAAGCCTAATATGATTCCCAATTACTCTGATGATATTTCATCTTGTTCTGTTCTAGATTTAAATTCTAATCAAACCGTGTAGACCAAGAATTAGGTGGTGCAACTAATGATCCAATGGTTAGTATAAACTTCTCTTATTTATAATATATAACACTGTTTATACATAAGTTTGAGAATTTTCTCACTAATGATTTGAATTTGACAGTCAATATGCTCTCGTCCTGATATGCACAATGCCAAAGTCGGTTGTGATGGTATGGCAATTGACAAGCCAGATTAAATAAATGATTATAATTGTTCTCAACCCATTCCTGCCAGTGTGGACGCTCTAATTCAAGCATGTACTTATGTTGCCGACCATCCAGAACTAGATGTTCTTCAACATGAAGTCCATGTTGATCGTTCTAGACCTAAGATCAATCACCATCCCATGATTGAGCCCCTAACTGTATGTATATATATTAAACTTTGAGACTAAATTATTTGTTTATAATCATTTTCTTATCCTGTTTATATAACTAAAACATGTCAGGCTGATGAATTTCCAAATGATTACATGTCTGTCTTGAATGATGAGGAGATGATTCCTAATGTATCTTTAGATGATATGAAGTTTCAACATGAAGAGGAGAATTTTCATGTCAAAGATACACCTTTAGAACATCAACCTGTTGATGAGCTAATTGATGCACAGAAAGATACAACGAATTTGTTGCCAGAAAAGGTAAAGGTATATTAATTTTAGAATTGGTTTTAATCCTATGTGTATGTGCCTTATTAGTAATTATACATAAGTATACCACACTTTCTAATTTTAGGATGAAATTAACAAGTCCAAGTATGTGAATGTTGTTAAACCTTATTACAAACCACCTTTAGAAACTGTTTTTGCGGCCAACGTTAAATCAAAAAAGAAGAAGTGCGGTCTATAAAAGAACTATGTCTTAAGGTCTATCCAAGAGTGAAAGAAGAGGTTGGCTATGGCTTTTGGTTCCCCATATGGTCAACTAAGAACCACTACTCCAGCCCCTCTAAAATCAAGATCCATGACTTCCATCAGAGATACTATTGTGGCTCCTGAGTTTGAGGTGGTACAGTGAAATGTTTGTAAATTCAATTGGTATACTGACATTATTACTATACCAATCCTACATTCATTTATATATATTTTTTTGCAAGAAATATCCGGACAGCCAAAAATTAGTTCCCTTAATGAATTGATGACACTACAAGTGTTTGTTGAGGTTTGACTTCATTTTTGTTTTCTAAATATAAGAGCAAATTTAAATGTTGTAAATATGAATAAATTTGCATTTAATATCATTATCCAAAATTTGTCAAGGCCGGGTGGATGCAAAAAGGACAAGGTAACTATCCTAAATGAGATATCTGAATTTCTAAAAATGCAAGATCCGCCAGAGTACCGGTTTCCCTAGGGATTTTAGGACTTAACTGTTGATAGAATATTATGGTTACAACTAGCCTGTCTTGACCTCGCAAAAAAGGCTGGTTGGGAGACAGTGTAAGTAATTTAATTTTTCTCAACATATGCATTTCTTATTTCTTAGCTTATTAAATTGTTTAGTTTATTTAATTTGTTTTTCATACACAGCACCTGGATTTATGGGTTGATCTTATGTGGTCTTTTCGAGAGCCCGACGCAGATTGGGCTATGGTAAGCCCATATTTCTTACCATGCATACTAGGTGGATCAATGCATGACTATTTTTCCAATGGTGTGAGGTATCATGTGCCCTGGAGAAATGTTGAGAAGGTGTTTTTGGTTATCAACCTTAACTAAAACATATTTATAATATGTATACAAATAGTTTATATAACAGTAGTTGTTTAAATAGGTATATTTTCCCGTCAATGAGCCAGAAAGACACTGGTGTCTAGCTGAGCTCTAAATCTCTACTGGTGTGGTTACCTTTTATGATACTCTTGGTTGGGTCAAGGGAAATAGGAGACCATGGTGGAGAAACATGAAGAGAAATTTGCCACAACAACTTACATCGTATCTAAACGAGCATGGAGTTTTAGCAAGCAAAGGGATATCAGTTGAGCAGTATGAAATCAAATATGTATTTCCAAATGTTGTTAGCCAAGCAGATGACTCTGGCGACTGTGGTGTATGGGTTTGTATATTTTTATACCAACTGAGCTGTAAACAGCCATTGGCATTCAAGGACCCTATACAAATAGTGTTAGCCTATCATGAAACAATGCTTCAATACTTTTGGAATCACAAGTTCGCAGCACCAAAATCTGTGTTAATGAATGAAGGTACATTCCCCTTCTAAGTCTCTTGTATTGAATAACATTTACGACATATATGTTAATATACTCAATATGACATGCAAACTCTATTGGGTTTTTGAAACAAACTGTTATTTGACAATGTTTGTTGCCATTCTATTTACTTTTTTTGTCTGCTATAGCAATAATCAATTCACCCCCAATGAACAAGCAACATACTTAACATTACCAAAAAATACATAACATTCATTTCACTAAGATACATAACATTAACTTCACTAAGATAAGGTTCAAAAGTTATATTACTAGAATTACATTAACTTTCAAAGTTACTTATTACATCACATTAGTTAAGCATATAATAAACGAAGAAAAAAGCCCAACTTAAGTATAACACCATCTTCATCCTCATTTTTTTAGCACGATTGTCAGCAACTTCCATTTCTAACTGGTTAATTGATCTCATTAGCCCAGGAATTATATCCACAGAACATTGACACATTTCTTCATCATACTAATCAATAAACCCATGATTTGAACCCTAAGTCAAATTGAAAATATCAAGCTATTTTATGTTGAAAATTAATTTATGTAATATAATTTAGAAGATTACCCTTTTAAGAACAACAATAGAAAGCGTCTTCCTGGGTTCATCTTGTTTAACCTGAAGGAACGAATCACTCCTATTTTAAATCACACTTGTCCGCACTTACCAAGCTTAAATTTATTGGGTTTCTTAGGTGTTTTTGTGTTTTTAGTGGATTTGGGTGTGTGGTATTGTGTTTAATAAGAAAGGGGAAAGTATACTTGGCAAAACATGATAAAACTGTACATAGTACAATAAAGTACACAAAATTAAATGCCTCCTTTAAGTTAGGTGTATTAGTAGGTACCGTTTTAACTTTTAGAAGATAAGTAACTAATCTTTTTCAATTTCAAACATTAGTTTATAACAAGAATCTTACCCCAAAATCATCATAATAAAAACAAAAAATCTTAGTAATGAGATAATCTAAAAATGTTAGACAACATACCATTATGAAATTACAAGTAGAGATAAGAATATACATCCCGTGCAGTCAATACTATAGTTTATCGCGGTTATCAGAAGTCCTGGAAGTGTATGATAGACTCTTCATCCTTCATCTTTACGTACGGTGTTCGTAAGTCAAAGAATGATTTATTTTTTTAAACTATACTAAGGGTTTTCAAGGTTTTATGTTATCTATTGATGAAAATTTAATCCACACCCCTGTAGATACAGACCTAAATCTTTCAAATCATAAAACAATTGGTACTTCTCAGGGGCTTTTGGTGTTTTCATTTGGTAATAAATTAATCGTCCTACACTGTGGAACCCGTCAGTTAAAAATCTAATGGGATTTTTGTTTCTGTTTTTATAATAACCTATTTGTCACAAAATCATTTAGGCTTTGGTATTCCTCAACCGATACATAGACCCAACCATTGTAAAGATTTCATACCCGGTTTTTATACAAGGTACTTGGTATATTTCTGTTTTTACAATGAGCTCTGAAACATGGAACCAAGTTGCCAATAATCATTTTCCCTGAGAATCAATTAGATTCAAACGGTCAAGTCAAGCAGTTGTTGGTGGCTTAAATTATTAGCTTGGTCATGAAAGTTCTGTTTCCAATAGTGGTGTTTTTAACAAGAAAATCTACTCGATCATGAAATGAATACCCACCAGTTTGAAGTCACTATGACATACCATACATCAGAATACGACCGTTAGTAATTTCCGTTAACATTTCCAATATCCGAAACATCTCTCTTACTATCTGATATGTATTTCCACTGATAACTTTTATTATTGTCGTCAGGTGTTATCTATTTCACTACGGTAGTATAACATCGTTTAACTGTCATTACACCATTCCCTCCCTTATTTATGAATTGTGGGTTTTTAAATAACCAAAGGACGAACAATAGTGAAGCTCTACGCCACTGTAGGGGTGATTCGGTACAAGTGTACAATCCATAATCAGATTCGTTTAATAATGTTACACAAATCCTAGGAAATCCTGGTTCCTTCTACGGTGGTCCGTATAAAGAATCAATGATTCTTGCTACTTACCCAGATCATTCACATTATTATGCAGGCTACGTCAACTAGGTGTTATGATGAAGCGAATAAAGCATAAGTGTGTTAAGGATGTGGTGATTGTTTATAGTCCTGGATATTTTGTAGTAAACTGAATATGTAACCGTCCTTGGAAACTTGTTATGTTTGATGTCCTTTTTTATGGTGTTTTGTTTGGAATTGTTGTACTTTTGTGTTTCCAACTATAAGGTTAAACTATACTATACTGTTTAAAATGTAAGCCCCTATATAACCATAAATATCAAACTCCAATGTATAATCTGAATAACAATGAGTTTTAATTGTTCAATAAAATTATTTAAACCAATTCTAATGTAAATCAAGGTTGTATGGGGAACAATGTAGTTTTAATTTTGTTCATATAATATTTAAACCAATTCTAATTTAAATCAAGGTTGTATGGGGAGACTTTTAGTTGGTGATTGTATTTATGTCAAACTTTAATACATTTTCCTAATTCATACTTGATTAGTTATGGTATATATCTAAGTCATTGAAGTTGGCCATTACATACCATCTACACCATATGAGCTTTGAAAAATTCAACCGGTTTTTGTTATTTGAAGAAATACAATATGGGGTGTTACTCCCAAAAGATGTTAACTACCGAAATCTAGTTCGTTGTGTGAAGAAGAAGTTCAAGGTTGATGATAACAAAAATATACGGTTATCTTACAATGTCGGCAGTAGCACACTCAACTTAATTGACGACGATCATGTACATTATTTTGTTCATGAAGTTTGCCAAACTGTAGGTGTTAAAAAGCTAACCGTAAAAGTTAAAGAAAATGCCGTTCATGTAAGTTCATCTTCAAGTTCAAAACCTTTTGATATTGATCTCAATGAGTCTATGTCTCCCGACCAAGATATGGTTTGTCCAAACACACCCCACAAATTCATTCCACAATATAGATTTAGAGATAAAACATTGCATGGAATTCCAAAGGAATAAAAGAAAAAAAAAAAAAAAAAAAAAAAAAAAAAAAGAAATGTTAAAGGAAGGTATCAATTTAAAGTTTGTTAATCAGTCCCAGAACGATAAGCTGTAGAATAGAGTGCATCTAGCATGCTACAGGTACATATTCACTCGCAAGGTGAAAGTGGGATCCATTAAGGATAAAGTAACAAACATAACGACTTCATACTTGAGCCTAAAACCAATTCAATCCATACCATCGAATGCATAGCAAATGTTGGTAATTAATACTTACCAAAAATCAAGGAGTTACAGGTATATAGACCAAAGGATATTATGTTTAATATGAATTTGGTATGGAATGTTTACGTTTCATACAAACGAGCTTGGAAGGCGAAGCAGTTAGCATTAACCACAAATTATGGGTGTCCTATCGAATCATTTTCTGAGTTACCTAAGTACTGTCATAACTGTAAAAGTTGGCAAATGAAGATTTCAATTACACACACAAACCAAAATAAAATGCTGAAGGATGTTTTAAGATGTGTTTCATAGCCTCGATATTGCGGTAAGCAATCAAACTTTTTTATATTTATTATTATATACTACATAAATTTACCATATAATTTTATGTTTAACAAGCATTTGTACAGCAAAAATTGACAAAACACAAGCTAACCTTAGATTAGGTAATAATGTCTAGCCTACATCTTACAGTTACATAAAAATATGTCTTGCTAATACCTACAGGATTCCCCATCATAATCACCATAAAACACAACATCTAGCTTTGTTTTTCTTAAAAAGTACATATTACCAAGATAGTTAAAATCTTGGACCTGATGAACTTGACACCAATCAAACTACTCCATTAGAAATACTGCACATGCATCTTCATTTATAAAAAAAATTACAAGTTATCAATGGTAACATAGACATTTTTTGTTATGATAATTTTAAAAAATTAAATCCGATAAAGTTAATTAACAAACCTTAACACTTGATCCCTGACCCATTGAGGCCGACACCACAGGATTTTTTACAAAGTTAGCAGGCGCCATTGAACCAAGCACATTTTTCCTTCTTCTATCTTCCTGTTTGATTCCAACATCTACGTTCTCTTGAACAGGAGCAACAACCTCAACCATTTTGGCTTTTCCGTTAACAATGGCTCTCTTGTAATTTGTAACAACAACCTGATGTTCCTTGGTAGGTGTTGCGGCCGGGAATTCGTCTACTTTTTCTTTCCCCTTATCACACGAGTCAATCAACGTTCTCCCTACTGCCTTCCCTTTTTTTTCTTAAACCCTCATTGATTTTCTTACTACTATTCCTTTTAAGCTTACTGCTAATTGGAGTTGAACTAGAGCAACGCAAGGTATCGTCCTTGGTAGGTGTACACTCTGGTAGTTCATACCTTATTTCCTTTCCCTTGCGACTTGTGTTACCTCCCCTTTTTTTAATCCTAGTAGTAAATGGACTAGAACTATAGCAGCGCAACCCAGCATCCACTTCTACCCAACCCATGTTTTTAAATAAAACCTCTGTAAAGGTTGTTGCTTATGAGCAATATACAGGTGAATCTTACCATTCAGTTCAGCATCAGCAAAGAAAGAATGGACATCATTGTCAGTGTGGATTAACTTCAAACCATGTTCTAGTTGTTTGTTTGGTAAACAATAAAACAAAGCCTATTTTTCTTCACTTATCTTAGACAAAATCCAATCTAGGCATGTAGGGAATATATCCCTATCACAAGTGAATGCAGAAACACTATAAACTACCCCATTTACATACCTTAGAGGATCAAATTCAAAAACCCCTTTTTTGTGTATTTTAAAGACAACTTCATCAATGATAGGCATATCATCTGTCATAATTAAATCAAACACGATATTTAGGAAACATTAAACAAACAACCTATATTAGGCCATAATAAATTGAAAATCCTAATTTTAATTAAAATAATTGAAAACCCTAATTTCAATTTTAATAATTGAAAACCCTAATTCGTTTATGAAACAAAACAATAAACAACAATAAAATAACTATTTTAAGAATCCAATAATATTTAAAATTATATTCTGACATTGAACAATTAGGGCTATTAAAGAGGTTGCAAAATCAGACATACCTTCTTGGATAGCGGACATACACATGTTATTTGCCATTTTTGATAAAAAAAGACAAGAAACAGATTTGAGGACAAAGAGGATGTTCCAAAAAGAGAAAGATCTATGTGGGGTTATGACAAAGCGGATGTTCCAAAAGATCTGCAAGTGTAAAGTATGTGGGGATTGGTTTGTGGTCCAACATAGTTTCACTTAAACACAATAATGGTCCCTGTGGTTGTAGGTTGCCCAGAAGCCCTGAAAACAGTCAAACACCATATAAAGTTGCCCCCAAATCCAAACACACCCTTTTCCAAATCTGCTAATACCAAGTTAAACAACTTAGCATAGTAAACCTCCAACAAATTCAAAGTACTATCATTGCTAAACAAAGACAGATACCAGACATTGATTTCAATTTTTTAGAAAACAATAACATTTTTCATTGATAATTAAACATTAACATTCATATATTTAGAAGGTTTCATACATACATACATCAAACCAAAATACATAAGGGCATGAAACCCACCTTCATCTAAATACAACTTACCCAAAAGGCAATCTACCCAAAATACATAACCACCCTTGGTGTGTTTGCTGGGGGGGGGGGGGGGGGGGTGGGTAAGGGTGGGGTAAAATTTATAAAAAAAAATACTTAAGAGAGTAATTGATTAATAAATTATAAAATAAAATTAATTAAATTGTTATCCCTTCTAATCAACAAATGTTTGTTTCAAACCCAAAACCTTTTGTTCTAGCCTTAACATCTCCCTCAAATAACACATAACTATCATAAATTTCCAAGTGATCTCCCATGACTTCCATCATCTTAATCAACCATTCATCATCTTAAGCAAACCTTGAGATGATTAATATTTCAATATTGCATGCAGAACTTCACCACGAAGAAAATAACAGATATGCTGCATTTCAGATATTTTTTGCAACATGATAAATTTGATGTACTTAGGTATAAGTTTCTTAGATGATCCAGAAGATGCCATTGTCAATATATTTTGATAAGTAAAAATATAATATATTTGGTAAAATAGTAATGGCAGTAGTTAGTTTGGTTAGATTTACTTTGACCCCTTTATAAAGAGGAAGGTTGTGGTTATAATGACTTACCTTACCATATTAAGCCAATGGAAATGTTATACTTTCCATTAAGGATATCTCAACAATCCACTAACAATGTTATTATGTTACCTTTTACCGAATTAAGCCTTATATAATAATTTTACTATTTTTCTTATAATAGCTTAAGAGTTTCTTATGCTATATGAGGCCGTTAATCATAATCAATGTTGCACATCTTAAAGGAACTTATCAAGGAACAAATCTCATTGCAGTTGGGATATATGGGAACAACCAAATTATACCTATTGCTACTCGTGTGTCACAAGGTGAGACTGGTGAGTCATGAACATGGTTTCTGAGCAAGTTGAAAGATTGCATAGGGGAAGTTCAAAATTTGGCAATAATATCTGATATACATTATGCGATCATCCTTTCTTGTAAAAATGTCTTTTCTAATTCGTTTCATGGTTTTTGTTGTCGTTTATTAATGATGAATTGTGGAATGCAAAGTGAAAGGTATAAGGTGTTATACTGGAAGACATGCAAAGCGTACACCGAGCAAGAATTTGATAAGCTTATGTCTGATATTCAAGCTGTAAGACCTGATGCTCACCACAAACTAGTTGAAGCTGGAATTGAGAAATGGTCTAGGGCAAAGTGCCTTGCAAATAGATACAACTACATGACATCAAATAGTGCTGAATCAGTAAATGCGTTAACAAAAGAAGTTAGGAAAATACCAATAACCGCCCTGATAGATTGGTATAGAGATCGTCTTAGAAAGTGGTATTATGAACGTCGAGAAAAACAAGAAGGTATTCATTCAACTTTATATGTTACTAATTTTTACAACCTATAACGATTGTTATTCCACATTAACTTAGATGTAAACATTTGTATAGAAATATTAACAGATAAAAAATAAACACCATGCAAGTGCCAAAATAAAGGTATAGAAAGTTAAAGAGCTCTAATTGGTGTGTTAATGGTGTTCTAAGGTACAACATCTATGAAGTCCGGGACAACAAAATGATACATATGGTGTATTTGGAAAAAGGTGAATGTACATGTCGAGGATGGCAGCTATCTAGTTTACCATGTGGCCACGTTTGTGCAATTTCCAGAGTAAAGGGTTTAACTAATGTTAATAATTTGGCAAAATTGTGGTTTTTGAATTCCATAATTAAAGCTACATACGAAGGCATCGTTTATCCTGTAAAAGATATACCAACTTGGCATACTCCAAATGACCTCCAGGTTGTATTGCCACATGTGATGGGTAATAAACTCTTTGGTAGACCAAAAAACAGAGATCAAATCAGATCACAACGGGAGGGGCCGATACTTACTAGGTATGGAAGGTGTGGTGCTATGGCTCACAACAGAATGGCTTGTAATGTTTCGTTACCTAGTGTTCAAGTAAGTATGAATTTGTGGAATTAATGTAAATGTTTGTTTAATGAACTACTAACTTTTAATTACATTGTAATGTACAAAACACAGGTATAAGAATAGATGGCAAGCATGAATCATCTAATCCAAGATACAGCTTCATGAACTCTTCACATGAGGAGGCAAATCATGAAGTGTATTATGGAAACCTAAAACACGTAATAGGTTCTTTGATCGTTTATGCTCGAGGTTGTTTAGACCTCATCTAGGATAATATAGTAACAATGATATAAATTGCAAGTGGAAATAATAAACATAAATCAAAGTTACTTTAAGGTTCTTCTTTATTAATCAACACAGCCCCAAATACTATTTGATCAGAATAGATTGGTTACTCTAACAAGTAACAGGGATCAAAGATCCTTTAGGATAAACTCTAGATGTCCTCACTAATTATACAAACGTGTACACATACACTTTTGTATCTAGTCAACTCTCATATGTATTAAGAAGACTTTTAATTCCCAACAATTCTCCCCTAAACTTGATATTCATCTGGATTACACCCAAACTTTCTTCATTATCAGATAAGTGGTTTTTAAAGTCTCAGAACCACTTATCTGATAATGAAGAAAATATATTAATGAGAGAATCAATTAATTATTCATCATTATCTTCTTATTAATATTCATCTTTATCTTCTTTTTGACCAAATCTTCATTATCTCCTACATCTTATGGAATCCCATAATAACAACTTTGGTCCTTCTTGTTTCCATCTTGTTTCATTATTGTTTTGTCTTATCAACTCAAATATAATTCCCAACAATCTTCTCCTAGTTGATAATGACAAAACCAAATAAGCACGAACTTCCCCTGAAGTTAATATACAAATGAAAACTTCCCCTTCCACTAAGGATCTACAAGTTGCAAATCATCAAATCTTCTTCCCCTTTTTTGTCAATATCAAATAGGAGACTAAAGTATGCAACTTTGATCTTCACAACTACGAACCACTATCACACTTCTAATCCAGCCTTCAACAACTTAAATTACCCTCTATGATGCACCTTATGTAGCATATAAATGGTTAAACATTTTAACATTAAGGTTCCCCTGAAACCCATATGTTAACCATTTCTTGAATCTTCAATTCCGTAGGCTCTATGTAATGATTACTGATGAAGAAAACTAAGTATAACGAACTTGATGCTGAAGTAGAACAACCCAAACTTGTGTCTTATATCTTGTACTATCCACGTGACTTCGAACG
>BQNB010049655.1:0-38057 GCA_026074375.1 Tanacetum coccineum | reverse complement strand
ATAAAAGTAATCAAAACGTAGTCCATTCAAAATGCAAGAGACAAATCACAACAGGCAAAACGCAATCTAAAAAAACGCAAGGAATATTATATTCAAAATATACAAAACGCAATCATTTTAAAAAATTTCGAAATGAGGGTTTTAATATTATAATATTTTAACGGTCTTCATATACAAAACGCAATGACTGCGTTTTGACCCTGCTTAATATTTATTAATCAAAACGCAATGGGATTATCAAGGACAAAACGCAGTTAGGAATCAACAACAAAACGCAGCTAATAATATAATAGGCAAATCGCAACCAAGACTGTTAAAACGCAATCAAGAACATTCCAACAAACCGCAACCAAGAACATTATAACAAAACGCAATCAAGACTGTTCTAACAAAACGCAATCAAGAACATCATAACAAAACGCAGTTCACCAATATTCACTAAATCAAAACCTAAGAACGATTGGGCAACTGAATAACATCTGAGCACTATTCTCAGTCATCTTGCAAGCAATGGCAACATATAGCAACAACAATCAAGGTCGTTTGACTAGTGAAAGTCAACTAACCACACGAAAATCAATAAGGCCATAAACGAGAGATAGGGGAAACAAAATAGGACATCAATGAGGCATCATATATGTAATCTAATGCTAACCCAGCAAACAAAACTCAATTACAAACACTAACCTAGATTTAGATGAAGATTATGCACGAAAACCTTCAAAATATAAGATTTAATGTGATTAGGGCCATGAAATTATGGATAAAGCAATGATAGATGATTAAGAACATTAACCAAGCATTACCTAAACAAGAAATCACACAGAGGGCCACGAATCAAGCAAATCGCAATATGAGTTGCGTTTTGGGTTGAGAGAAAAAGATGAAATGCGTTTGACTGGTTTTTTGGAGTTTTGACCAAGTCAAAACGCAGAGGACCATTTATACCTAGGTTAAACTTTCAGAATTTGGCAGTTTTGGTCCCTCCTTTTCTTATTTCATTTCCATTTAAGATATAAGTATTACTAAGGGATTATCTAAGATGCATAAATGGCACAAATGGTCCTTTATATTTTATGAGTTTAGGAAACAAATAGCAAATAGCACATAAGACCCTATACTTGCATATAACTGACAAATTTGGCCTTTTGAGTTAACACAAGTTTAACTCCCCCTTAAAATGTAACCCCATTAGATACAAATATTTTCTTAGTTAATTATTCAATGTATTAAGATGCCCGATAAATGTCATAAATTTTGAAAAATACTCTCCCCCTCAATCAATGACTCATTTTCTATTGAAAGAGATGTAGTCGTTGATTGGGTATCAAATTTAAGAAAACAGAAGTCTGATTGATTTTCCAACAACATTAAACCACCATGTGAAAACCAAATAATTTTCTGAAGAATCATAGACGGAAAATTATATGGATAGACAAAAGACTTATCTTCTGCATCAAGAAATAACGCACTAAAGTGTACATCAGATCAAGGTTACATGGATATAAAGTAACCCATGCATGGAAGGACTTAATCACCCGTTATCAGGAACAGCCGTCGTTTTGGCGACATGCTTTCCTTAATGTGAAAAACAGGTTGCAATCTGAAATAACTACAAGCCATAAAGACATGTTTTGAAAAGTTTGAACTTCCATTCGAGCTTCATTTAAAGACCCGTGTGATTATTGAATGACATTTCTAGGTTCGTAAATGTTATCGATAAACGAAAGACATGTCTTGAAAAACTATTTTTGGTATTTTCTATTTTCTAATTTTTATGGTTTTTATAGGCTTTATATTTTTGTATTTTCTTTTTGGTTTTGAATATGTACATATTTACATAGGATATAGGAAGACCATCTTTTACTCCTCTTTTCCTTCCTGAAGACGTTTGAGAGTTTCCGGAGACATACTCTTCATACCAAGATGCGGGAGTAGAAATTCAAACCGCTCTCTTGGTAATGCTTTTATGAATATGTCCGCGAGCTGATAATCCGTCGTCACGAAGTACAATTCAACCACTCCTTTCTCAACCTGCTCTCTTATGAAATGGTGTCGTATGTCAATGTGCTTGGACTAGGAGTGTTGGACTTTATTGTAGCAGAGAGCATTGGCACTGCGATTGTCACAATACAAGGGAATTTTATTAAAGGAAAAGCCATAGTCTATGAGCTATAATCTCATCCAAAGTATCTGAGAACAGCATCCAGACATGGCAATGTATTATGCCTTTATAGTTGAGATCGCAGTGCTCTTCTGTTTCTTTGATGACTAGCTGACTAATTTATCTCTAAGGAACTAAGCACTTCCTGACGTACTTCTTCGTGTGTCCTAACAACCTGCATGGTCCACATCTGCATAGGCCGTTAGTGCCATAGCGGTGTCTTTTGGATACCAAAGGCCCTAATTAATGGTTCCTTTGAGATACTGAAAGACCCGTTTAAGTGCTTTAAGGTGCTTTTTGGTAGGCAAAGCCTGATACCTAGCACACATGCATACAGCAAATACGAGGTCGGGTCTGCTGGAAGTGAGATACATTAGGGAGCCGACCATACTACAAAATTGAGTCTAGTCAACTGGAATCCCTAAGGGTTCCTCATCCAGTTTGAGTCGAAATTTCTTTAATATTTCAAGACCAAATTTTGATTGATTAATAAAAATGCCTCCGGGATTTTGAGAAACTTATAAGCCTAAGAAAAAAGACATTTGCCCCATCATTGACATTTGAAATTTAGAACTCATCTCATAGGAAAATATTTCACATGCTTTAGGGTCGGTCGAGGCAAAAATGATATCATCTACATATATTTGAACAAGAAGAATATGTTTGCCTGTTTTCTGAGTGAATAGTGTTGGACCGACTGCACCCTTAGAAAATTTGTTGTCCAGAAGAAATCGTGACAAGGTATCATACCATGCCCGGGGGGCTTGCTTTAAACCGTACAAAGCCTTCTTCAGACGATAAACATGTGTCAGATGATCTGAACCAACGAAACCCTCTGGTTGACTAACATAGACTTCTTCCTTCAATTCGCCATTAAGGAATGTTGTCTTGACATCCATTTGATAGATGGTCATGTTTTTACTGGCTGCATTGGCGATGAAGATGCGAATAGCCTTGATACGTGCAACAGGTGCAAATGATTCCTCGAAATCAATACCCTCCTCTTGTCGATATCCCTTGGCTACCAACCTAGCCTTGTTCTTTAAAACATCACCGTACTCATCAAGTTTAACTTTGTAAATCCACTTGAGAGCAATGCTCATGACACAGTCTGGTTGAGGTGTTAATTCCCATACTTGAAGTTGATCAAATTCGTAAATCTCATCTTGCATAGCTTGAAACCAGCAATCTTCAGTAATTGCAGATTTGAAGTTCTTTGGTTTGACTTTTGATAGTACAGAGTTATACAAGCATCATAAGGCATCGGTTGCTAGTTGTTTTCTGGTGGATACCGGCCGATAGGGATTGCCAATAATATTATCTAGCGGGTGATCCTTGATCCATTTCCCGAGATAATGAAGTGTTTGAGAGACATAAATAGATTCTGCTGAACTAAGATCCCTAAATGATGATGCTTCAAAACTAGGTTCTGGTGCAAATACATTTATGAAAGGATTATTAACAACAGGAGCAAAAGGATTGTCTTCCAAAAGAGTAGATTCAGCTGCAACGCCTTGATGTAAACTTGGAGATTGTAATGCCGAAGATGACGGTGAATGACTTGGAGAAGGTGCATCTTGATCAATGGTTGTAGATGAAGGTGTACCAGCTGAATTGACTGGAACTTGAACTGTTGGAGTAGCAGAAATCGGTCTTTTAACACGAGGAGGTTCCATGTATTCATCGAACATTGGTTGGAATAAAATCTCCAGTTCTTTATTTGTGGGGGGTACATAAGGTGTTGCAGGAACCGAATTTGGTACGAGCCCTGAACTTATTTGTCCAGGCGTCAGAAAAGTAGGAGCGGGTCCTGTACGGAGTTGCACAGGAGCCATTTGCTTAGTCAGCTCATTGAATTGCACGTGAATAGTTTCCATAATACGTCGGGTTCTTTTGTTGTAGATTCTATACCCTTTCCTGCTAGGTGCATAACCAATGAATATTCTAATATCAATTATTGGTTGTAATTTTCCAAGATCTTCGCTGTCATTTATAGGGTAACAAAGAGCACTAAAGACTCTGAAAAAGGTAATATCAGGCTTCTTGTCATGCACCAGCTCATATAGGGTTTTGCAGTGACGAGTGTGAATAAGGGATTAGTTTTGGGTGTAACACGTAGTAGCTACAGTTCTGCCCATAGAAACATCGGGGCCTTGAAAAATATCGGCATTGTTCTAGCAGCCTCAACAAGAGTACAATCCCGTCTTTCGACAACGCCGTTCTACTGTGGAGTACTCGGAACTATCTTTTGGTGAAAAATGCCGACACGTTCATAATAATCAGTCAAATCTTTATTGACAAATTCTATGCCATTATCGGTACGGATATTGTAACACCCCCAAATTGGGTTGCAGTGGAATAAGGGTCCGAGGCTTGTTACTTCATAGATCAATAACACAAGATATATATAGAACGACCAAAAAGTCGTTTAAAACCGATACATTGGATTTAACAAAGTATTTGTTACATAAGCCCGAAGCTTTACTTGTTCACTTGTTTAAATTACAAAGATTTCAAGCCCATAACAGATATACAAAATGTAATGCGACAAAATCTTTAATGCATGATATCCAAATCAAAACCACCAATGTATCCCTTGCACCTTGGTATGTGCTTAATTACACATACCTTTTTCCATTAAAAACAGACTTAAATGACTAAAAACGTACCAAAAATACACTGTATTTGTATGTTTAGCATTTGTATTGTGCAGGAAACGGATATCACACAAAAGGACGAAAAACAAAGGCAAAAATGACAAAACTGAGCACGGAATGGAAAAGTGTGAAAAGACGAAGCCAAAAAAGTCAACCAAACCAAAAAGTCAACAGAAAAGTCAAACAGTCAAAGTCAAGCCAACTCTGAGAACCTGAATCAAAAAATACTAACTTGAGGGACCTAAATTGCCAAACCTCAAAGATTGTATTGCAAGGATAAATGACGAGGGTTGAAAATGTAATTTAAAGAAAATGCAACTTAAGGGGGTAAGTCTGCCAACCCCTTAAAGTTGTAACACCACAAGGACTGATTTTGCATTGGACGTATAACTCTCAAGGGGCTTTCTTGCCAAACCCTCAAACTTGTAACACCTAAAGGACGAATTTTGCGAATGAAGTTATAAGGATGAGGGACCATTATTGCTAACCACACAAACTTTACCCTGCCCTTTTCCAAACTAAAATTCCCGCCAAAACTAACCCACCCCAAGTCACGAGTATTCCTCACTCTCTTTACCCTGCAACAACCTCTAAACACCATGGACAAAGACTAATCCCCTTCTCCACTAAACCCCAGCCCTAAGCCCCTTGCCAAGTTGGCAATCCCATCAATTTCTAGGGCAACCCAAAGGCTATGATTGTCCAAGAGAAAGCACAAGATTTGAATCTGATGGCCAAGGATGGGTTTTGAGCATTACACTCACACAACAAACACAAAATGTGCTTTGTGTCTCAGAGAAGAAGCACACAACAAAGAATTGAAGATTTTGGGGTTCGGGTATAAATACCCACCCCTTGGAAGCCATTAAAGAGGAGTTTTTTTTGTTTTAAGAATAAATCTTTTTTAGTTTAAACCCGCCCCAAAAAAATAATTCAGGGGACTCGAATTGAGATGTTTGAAGTTTGATTTTTTTAGGGATACTTGTGTATGTAATTGGCTTTCTGGGAGTCACCAGGTAGTTAATATATCACATGAACATAGGTGTTTATTGTTTGAATTTGTGATGTCATTAAGTAGTGTTCTTTGAATGCGATAAGTCACGTCAAAATTATGCAGTTTGGTACGAATTGTGATAAACTAGTGAAACTTGTTAATGAAGTGGTTAAGGTTGGGTATGGTGTCAAGGTGACCCATGGGGTTAATAAAACATCTTAGACATCCATCATATGAATGTTACATGTACATTAAGCTTTCGGCTTAGTAGCGTGTAACACGAGGTATTTTGTTGCTTAGATTTGTGCTAGTTATTTGTGAAGCCTTGTTGGAAGTTTTTGAGAGCTAAGCAAAGGTGAGTTTCATAGTCCCACTTTTAAATGTTTTTACATTGGGATGGAAATGATGCTAAATGTTTTGAATTGCTGTGATTATGTGTTTTGTTTTCAGTGTGAATTATGTGATTGCTATATGACTTATTGTTGCATGTTGAATGTGGTTTACTTGCATGTTCTATATTGACATGTCAAGTGTTATTGATTTGGGATCGGGGAGTACGCCTACTCAATAATAGTGAATTGGGATCGGAGGGGTACGCCTACCCAGTATTGTTGGTCCAGGCCTAAGTATAAGCTCCAGCTGGTAGACTTTTAGGTGCGTAAGTGACATATGGGATCGGGGGTAACGTTCCTACCCAGTTGTTGAAATGGATCGGGGGTAACGTTCCTACCTAGTTGTTGAAATGGATCGGGGGTAACGTTCCTACCTAGTTGTTGAAATGGATCGGGGGTAACGTTCCTACCTAATGTGTGGATTGCATGTTAGCATAAGTTCATATGAGGCATAATTGTTCTATATTATTTTGATAATCGCAGTAATTAGTTTGAAAGGTTTATAATGTGAGTCTTAAACCTATGACTCTCACCAACCGTTGTGTTGACATTTTTAAGCATCATTTTCAGGTGAGCTTAATGGTGTTAAGATAGAGCGAAGTGGCTAGAAGAGACCGTAGGATGCTTGGAGTTATTTATGCTTTCTGTTTGAATAAATGCGTTTGCATGAATTGTTTGGATTATGTTTTTGCATGTCATTTATTGACGAGACCTCTTTTTCATCAATAAAGACGCCTTTTATGTTTTGGTTAGTTATAGGTATTGTTATGACACTTTGTGTCTATACTTTACTTTATTGTATGCATTTTAGTATTCTCTATATAGACACCATGTGTTGTGATGATATCTATTCTTGTTTACGCCTCGCGTTTCCGCTTTGGCGGGGTGTGACAGATTGGTATCAGAGCCTGTGGTTATAGAGAACTAGGTGGTTGAGCCTAGACTTTTAGCTTAAGGGTTCCCCTTCATATAGTGCATTTTAGGGAATAGGTGTTTGTTAGTTGTACGTATTTTACCGTATGTTCCTGGTACCTAAAAGCTTTGAAATTTCTTTTATTTTTGAATTACTACTATATAATATGAAATATATACTTTTTCATTATGGGAATCTAATAGTATATATCCCTTTGTTATTGTTCACCTCACTGGACCCGCGGAGTTGGATGACTTTTGAGAGAGAAAAGTCAAACCCAAGCGAGGCCCAACATAAGTTTATTTCGTTTTCTACCTCGATGCGTTACTATAATCGAGGATTGATTTTATATTTTGGGTCACGATGTGACTTCTGTTTCGTTTGGTCGATTGGGATTTTATGTTTCGTTAGGTGGATTATCATGTTTGAGTTATATTTGGATTATTATTAAGTGCTATGTGGTAGATGTGTGTTATCATTGAGAGGTGTGGTCTTGGAAGTAAGTACGCGTGTGCAAAAGGTGCAATTATAATTATGGTCGCGAACATAATTATAAAGGTGTCACACACGTGGAAAACCTTTGTGACTTTGATTGCATTGATCATTGTTGCTTGTATGTATTATGTAAGGATGTAAGTTTGGATAGTTGTGTAGATGGTAGTGTAGATGTGATGTGAGATCCTGTTGAGGATAGTTGTATGGTTAGAGAATTCTTCTCTTAACCGATTGGGTGATTATATTAGGTTGGGTTGCGTAGATGGTAAGGTTCCCTTTCATCTATCGTTTGCGGATACATCGGATACCTGTTCGTGTTGTCGTCGCAATTCTTAAGTTGGTTAGTTTGCTCGTTGTTCCTTGAGATATCCAATGCCTGTGTTGGTATTTTTTGTTGCCATCATAAAACTAGTGTTCTATATTCTCCGTTCGGCGTTTTGATTGGTTCCCCTGTCTAAGGAGGCGATACTCTTTGGTTTCGGTTCTATGACCATTGGTATGGATGAGTTCTTATGGTTTGTTTGGTTTGTAAGAGTTCCTGTCGTGTTCGTTTTCAAGAAAATTAACATTTTTGTATTGGAATCCTTAAGGTATTTTGGGAGTCTATTTTGCTATCACGATGTCTTTTGTTGCGAGTCATAAATTCCTTTTCAAAGTAATTTTGTTGTATTCGATATCATATCGTTTAGGTGTTAAAAACTTCTTCGAAAATAAATTATATATATAAAATGCAACACATTTGTTTTAACCATCTTTTGATTTCTTTTATAAAATCATAATTAAAATAAGTTTATGAAAATTTAATTTAAATTTATTTTTACACTTAAAAAAAACAATCTTTTGGCATTATTAACTAAGGTGATTCTGTTGTTTTAAAATGATTGGTATAAGGTTATGAGGGAAAGTTTCCTTGGGTAAAAAGTCGGTTTTGGTACAAATGTTCTTAATCTTTTAATTAATGGGTCGTGGTACGTGGTATTATTCATTGGGTGTTTCTAGCATCGTGGATGCGTTTGTTAGGTCTGGGGTTCGTTCGTTATGTCGATGTTTATATTCGGTTGCTTCTTAATTTTGGATTTGTGATTTTGGGTACATCAATTGGTGCATTGTGATGTTTGGTATTTCTTCATGGCGTGGTTATAGAGTTGATGGTAGGTTTTAACCCTCGTCGTGGATGGGATTTCGTATGGAATTAGTACAAAGAGCGACGCCGATTTGTGATGGCTGTGTCATTTGAGCCTTTTGAGAGGCACGAGTTGTTTGGAATATTGCAAGATTGCAAGTGTGAGGGTTTAGTTCGAATGGTAAATCGTTGTGGGAAGACATTCGTATTGATTGGTAGGAAGAAAGGTGGGTAGTTGGAATGTGCATAGATTATCTCGAGAAGAGTGAGATAGAAAATTCGTATGTGATGTCACCAATGGAGGGTGCACGGGGATGACGTAGCTAAGACTGTTTTTAGGATGCGTAATGGACACGTTAAAGTTTACGGCTATGCCTTTTGGGTTAACCAATGCACCAACGGTTTTCATGGAGTTAATGAGCCGGGTGTGCATGGCCGTATATAGACAAGCTAGTTAACGTATATATACAGACGATATTTTAAACCGACTCGAAGTCTAAGGAGGAGTACGATATGCACGTAAAGGTGATCGTGGAGTTAGTGAAGGAAGAAAAGATGTACGCGAAGTTTTCCAACAATGTGGAAGTGGAGCAAAGAGGAAGCTATCTAGATGTGGAAGGAATCAAATGGGTAATGAGCCGATCTTGGCATTGCCGGAAGGAGCAGACGATTTCGTAGTATATTATGACGCGCGAAGCAAGGATTTGGAAGCATGCTTGGAAAAGGGAGAAGGTGATTGCTTGTACGTCGCGACAACTGAAGGTTCTTATGAAGGATTGCATGGCTAACGTGGTAGGTTTTGCCTTATAATGCTAGAGGCATTAAGTGAACGAGACATGAGAGTATCGTATATGGATCATGAATGTCTCCAACATACTTTCAATCGGAAGGATTGAACATGAGGCAAAGATGATGGATGAATGTTATTTAGTGAGTTTGATTTCGAGGCCAAGTACCATCTGGGAAAGGAAAATATAGATGTTGTACCGTAGAGTAGGAAGAAGGAGTGAAGCCAAGAATGAAGTTCGGATAGATGTACGATGATCCAATCTAGGTTTGAGAAAAGGATGTTGGTGGCATAAGATAAAATGTCCAAGCAAGAAGGTCAACATTAAGATGTTGTGTGGCTTGGACCAACAAGTGTGAAAAGGAGTTAGAGAGTGTTCATATTGGTAGACAAGTTCGGTCCTCCATTTGAGAGAATGTAAGGGACCTTGGTATTGAAGAGGGTATACGCAAAGTATTCTATCCATCCTGGAGCGGATACGATGTTGTGTGGTTTTAGGTTAACTAATCGATGGTCGAGTATGAAGAAGGATATAGCTAGCTGCGGTAGTAAGTATTTAGCTTATTCGTAAGTGGAAGTTGAGTATCAAGGGTCTTCAAGATTGTTGCTACAACCTGTGTTACCCGAGTGGAAGTGGGAAAGGATAACTAAGGATATCGTTGTCAAGTTACCAAGTGTGAGTGGTGGATACGATGCGACTTGGGTGTAGTCAATGGACTGACTAAGTCACCCCATTTCTAGCTATGCTTAGGACGTGTATGGTAGATTTTAGAGGTACTTGGAATACTCACTTTTGTGAGATGAGTTTTTTTCCTAAGGTGGGGATTATCATTCGAGTATGGATGTGCTTTATTTAAACCATGGTATGGAAAGGAATGTAGGTTACTGTTTTATGGGCCGTAACTGGAGAGAGTGAGTTGAATGGATCGAATTTGGTGCAAGAAACAACCAACAAGATAGTGGTAATACGAGAAAGGTTGAGGCAGCCAACTCTTGTTGAAAAAGTTAGATTGTAGTAATGGGAAACTTTTAAATTATTGTTGAATAGGTCTATGGGAGGGTGGTAGGTCTCACTTGAGAGGTGTAGTACGTTGGAAAGAAATACAAGTAGAAAACAGGGTTATCCGGTAGGACATATCTTGTGAGTCCTTGAGGGATTGGACTATAATTCGGTTGAGAATTTCTGTCTTATGAGCTAGTATATACATTTGTCTTAAGCAAGATATCGTGAGAGTATTAGTAAAAGATGGTACGTAATGTTCTTGGTAGACCTTGTATTCCCTTAAAATCGTTTTGTGTGTTTTGGTTATTTTATTTATGGAATCACTCGAAGTCGAGCAATTCTTCAAAAACGGTTGAGTTTGTAACAACTTATAACTTGAGTTCAAGACAGTTCTGTTTGATGAGTTGCCGAGGTAGGGTTGTAAATGTCGTTGTTACAACAACTTAAGAGTTTTGATGAGTTTTCTTGATGCGTAAGTGAGGTTCATGTAGTAGGGTGCTTCTTTTCGTTTGAGGTTGTTGTGTTGCTAATTGCACCCTTGTGGGGGTAAGCAAAGTCATTAGCAGTTGGATTCGGATTGTGGAAGTTAGTCGAGATTAAGGTTGACAAGACTCTTTGTTTTGTCAAGAAACCGTTGATGTTGTGGACCGAGATGTCATAAGTAAAAGCGTAGTATGATGGTATTAGTGAAAGTTCGTTGGGATTCGAAGCGTGGTCCTGAGCTTACTTGGGAACGCAAGGATCAAATGAGGTCTAAGTGTCCTCACGTTTGTTGTCGATGTGCTAATTGCCTCGAGTGAGTAATCTCGGGACGAGATTTTCTCAAGGTGGGGATACTGTGACAACCATGACTTGAGCAGGTTGGTCAAACCGTAGTGTTGACCTAAATTTATCTGTTGCAATGTATGGTTTATGTGATTTTATGTGTTTATGTGAGATTATATGTATTTGTGTGGGATATGTGAGATTGGATAATCAATCTATTAGCGTGATCGTCTCAAGGATTGGATTTGTGTTGAAATTTTGTGAAGTTTATTTTCATTCATTTTTTGGTGACAGGAAATGATTTGGTGATCGAGCGGTTTACGTTAATTGTGTAAGTTATTATACGTATACGTATTTTTGTGTTAGTTAATTTAAAAAAACCCCCCCCCCCCCCCCCCCCCCCCCATACCGTTTTTAAGGGGGGGTTTTTAGTGGTTAAGTTAAGGGAAATGAGTCTATTTGATGAGAAATTTAATTTTAGGTCACTTATAATGATGATGGAATTGATTGGGTATTTTGAGAGAATTGTTTTGGTTAATATGTGGATATTTAGGTGATGAATTAAAATGAGAAGTGTGTCATTTGTGAAAGAAATAAGTTTGTTAAAATATGAGAGTTTTTGGAAGACTTTCTATTTTTAGAAAGTAAATTTGAAAATGAAAAGTTATTTTTAGAAAGTAGTTTTCAAGTAAAATGGTTTAACAAATTAGCTTAAGTTTTTATAAAACTTAAGGTATAAAGATAATTAATTAATTAATAAAAGAAAAGAAAAAAAATATTTTTTTTACCCATGAATAGTAAAAACGGATTTTAGAAAATAAAAGGAAAAAAAAGAAAAATGAGTTTTAGTTGGAAACAAATTCCAATTATGAATTATCTAAAACTTTTCTAGTAGCCTATAAATACAAATTAAATCCCCAAAAACCCTCTCCCCATTAGTTCGATCGGTTTCAAGAGGAGAAAAGAAGAGAAAAAAATTTAGGGATTCTGTTATCACGGTAAAATTTCTAATCTTTGATCAATTCTAGTTAATTTATCAATTCTTGTTATATTAAAATTAATAACACATGTAATAATTAATATGATGGATTAGGGTTCATGTAAGATTTATAAATTTAGGGTTTTTATCTTTTAAAATCGTTTTTATATTGTTAATTGAAGTTAAATCATGTGTTATTAGGGTATTTAGGGGTTAGTAATTCGGAGTTAAATTGTTGCAGTTTAGAAGGGTTCATCTTGCGAGGTCATAACTTGATTTACGGAAACCTTTTAAATGATTTAAAGCCTAAAATTATCTTCAGAGAGCTCTACTTTCAAACCCCTTAGGTTTCATGAATTAAAAGTAAGTGGAAGGTATTTAAATAATTCAAACAAGATTCGTTGTCAATGCTGAGTTTTTAGGTCAGATTTAGGTTAAGTTGTGAGAAGTAAAAACCCTATTTAAATTATGAATTGGACTTAACCCTTCTAAAGTAGTTAAGTATTATGTCTCTATTAATATCCCAAAGGAAATTAATTTATTTGAAGACCTAAGTATGATGTTTAAGCTAAACTTCTTAGTACGCAATCCAGACCTAAATTGGGGACTGTTTGAGTTTTTTGGATTTTCCCTTAAGGGGGGGAGTTTTACTTTGTGTATATAATTGGCTTTTGTGAAGTTCACAGGTAGTTAATATACTCATTAATGAACATAGGTGATTTTTGGTTTGAATTATGGAGGTCATTAAGTCAGGGTTTTGAATGCGATAAGTCACGTCAAAATTCTGCAGTTTTGGTAGAATTGTGATTAAAACTAGTAACATGTTAATGAAGTGGTTAGGTGGGTATGGTGTCAAGGTGACCCATGGGGTTAATAAAACATCATATACATCCATAATATGAATGTTACATATACATTAATCTTTTGGCTTAGTAGCGTGTAACACGAGGTATTTTGTTACTTAGATTTGTGCTAGTTAATTGTGAAGCCTTGTTGGAAGTTTTGATAGCTAAGCAAAGGTGAGTTTCATAGTCCCACTTTTAATATGTTTTACATTGGGATGGAAATGATGCTAAATATTTTGAATTGCTATGATTATGTGTTTTGCTTTCATGTGGACATTATGTGATTGCTATATGACTTATTGTTGCATGTTGAATGTGGTTTACTTGCATGTTCTATATTGACATGTCAAGTGTTATTGATTTGGGATCGGGGAGTATGCCTACTCAATAATAGTGAATTGGGATCGGAGGGGTACGCCAGTATATTCGAGCGATAGAGAGAGCGCGGGTCCAGGCCTAAGTATAAGCTCCAGCTGGTAGACTTTTAGGTGCGTAAGTGACATATGGGATCGGGGGTAACGTTCCTACCTAGTTGTTGATATGGGATCGGGGGTAACGTTCCTACCCAGTTGTTGAAATGGATCGGGGGTAACGTTCCTACCTAGTATGTGGATTGCATGTTAGCATAAGTTTATATGAGGCATAATTGTTCTATATTGTTTTGATAATCGCAGTTAGTGGTTTGAATGGTTTATAATGTGAGTCTTAAACCTATGACTCTCACCAACCGTTGTGTTGACATTTTTAAGCATCATTTTCAGGTGAGCTTAATGGTGTTAAGATAGAGCGAAGTGGCTAGAAGAGACCGTAGGATGCTTGGAGTTATTTATGCTTTCTGTTTGAATAAATGCGTTTGCATGAATTGTTTGGATTATGTTTTTGCATGTCATTTATTGACGAGACCTCTTTTTCATCAATAAAGACGCCTTTTATGTTTTGGTTAGTTATAGGTATTGTTATGACACTTCGTGTCTATACTTTACTTTATTGTATGCATTTTAGTATTCTCTATATAGACACCATGTGTTGTGATGATATCCATTCTTGTTTACGCCTCGCGTTTCAGCCTTGGCGGGGTGTGACACAACGTCGTTCTGCTGTGGAGTCCTCGAAACTGTCTTTTGGTGAAAAATGCCGACACGTTCATAATAATCAGTCAAATCTTTATTGACAAATTCTGTGCCATTATCGGTACGGATGTTTCTAACAGTTTTGTTGAGACCGACTTGTATTTGCTTTAGAAATTTGATGACAACCTCTAGGGTCTCATCTTTCGATCTCAAAAACTTAACCCAAGTAAACCTCGAATAATCATCAATAATGACTAAGATGTATTTCTTCCCATTAATTGTTTGAACTCGCATCGGTCCACATAAATCCATATGAAGGGTATTAAGAACTTCTAAGTTGGTGTTTTCAGTTTTGGGTTTGTGGGTATGCTTTTTGCTCTTTCCTAGTTGACACGCGGAGCAGAGATGATCTTTCTCAAACTTCAATCTAGGTAAGCCTCGTACTAAATCTTTTCTTGCAAGGTCATTGATGGTACCGAAGTTCAAGTGGTTTAAACGCCGATGCCACAACCATGATTTGTTCTTGGAGGCTTTGGACAACAAGCAAATTGGAGAGGACTTCATCATGCCTTCAATCAAGATAGTGTACAAATTAAAACCACAAGAACCTTTAATTAATTCAACACCATCCTTATCTCGAACGTAGCAAGAATGCTTCCTGAAGGCAACTTCTAGATCAGAGTCATAAAATTGTCCAACAAAAAACAGATTGTGTCCCAGTCCTTCCACATAGTATACCCTGGAGATCACACTTTCACCAATAACGTAGTCTCCATAACCCATGATAGCACCAAAGTGGTCATTCCTGAATCTAACCGTCTCGATGAACTTTTTCACAAAATTCCTGAGTTGCGAGCGATCCCCCGTCATATGTTTTGAACAACCTGAGTCTAAATACCAAAGGACGATCTGTATGACCTGCATTTAAAAACAGACGAAGATGGAGAGTTTGAAAAGTTGGATCCCTAATTTTGGTTAGGTTCCCTTGGGTTATCATAAGCAAAAGCCGACACTTTGTTAGGTTTAGTGAACCTAGGTAAAGGGCACTGTTCTCCTAAAGTGAATGTTCTTCCTGTGGGCATCCATTGATAACCTACAGTGGTAAGTATGTTTCATGTTGCTTTCCATACTTGCTTGACTTGCTTAGATTTCTAAACTTGCTTAACTTTACGCACAACATTTTTAACAGAGGGGGATGCATTCACAGAGTGCAAATAAGTAACCACATACATATCATGATTTACAGAAATTAAGCATTTGTTACATGTTTGGCAAACAGAATGAGAATTCAAATTAATTAAAGTATGCTTAGAGTTAATACTAGAATCAACACGATTTGTGGTTCTCAAACTAGACTTGATTGTCCTAGGGTGTTCTTCTACTTTCATAATGTTGACACTCTTAGCCGACAAGATCCTATTTTTTATGGTATTGCTCCTAGGCTATGATCTGCTAGCATCGGTGTAACTGTTTACTCTTGTAGAAGGAGGCACAGGGACATTAGTCTTCTGACAGTTCAGTTGCTCTACCAGTTTGTGTGTGTTACTTTTTGACATTGCACATTGTTCCTCAAAAGTGACTTGCTTTTTCTTAGGTAAAGGGGTAGAAGCATACTTGTTATCTCGTGTATTTAGGTCTTTTAGACAAGTGCCAATCACATATTCTACCAATTCTTGAGAGTGTTTAGGGTAAAGGCAAGCTGATGCAAGTGAGCTATCTAATGGTCTTTCAACCTTAGCTTCCTCTATGATCTTGCGAAGGGTTTCTACACTTTCCTTAAGGTGTTTGAGATAAACTAGATGCACTTCCTTATTGTTCCTATTACGAGGGGGAATAGGTTCAACATCTATAACATACTTTCCTGGTGCAAGAACTTTTGGTTTTACATGATCCTTATTGACACATGACAGCTTATTCTGTATTTGGACATTTAGACTCTCATTTTCAGTTAATAGGACAGTTTTCTATTCTAGATGCTTAGCACGCGTGATCTTAATATAATTATACAATTCCTTGTAATGCTGCTTAATCTTTCCATTTTCTGCCCTAAAAATCTCATTTTGTTCTTGAAGAACATTGATTTTTTCAGTTAATTGAGTGATCTGAAAGTCTAAGGTCCTGAAATCAAGTGTACGGTCTGCTTCACCTAGGTTCTTTCAATTGAGAGATTTGCATTCTTAATTTTTTGATGGCGTTGTCTTTTCCTTGAATTGAGGCTTTCATCTTTTCGATTACAAAAACTAAGTCAAAATCAGGAACATCTCGAGCGGGTAGAGATGTGTTGTTTCCAAAACTTTCTTTAAGGTTTTGATATTTTAACTGCAGATTTAAATGATTTACCTCAATATTGGAAAACCATTTTACTAACTCATTATGATTATCTTTTTGAATCTTATCACATAAATTAGAAAGCTCAACTTCAAGTTCCAAACAACGTGCTTTAAGACTGGTGTGGGCATCATGCATTTCAGTAAAACTAGATACATTAAGCTCAGAATTCGTTGCAACATAAAACACTTCTTTGGACAAGCAGTCAGCAATTAAATTATCATTAGCAATAAGAAGGTTTTTCTGTTCAATCTCATCATGTTTCCTATCTATACCGTTTTGGTCAACCGCAGCTTCCAACTCTTCAAAAATATCTTTTATTTCTTTAATTTCTTTAGTTAGAGCCTTTTGAATGCCCTCAAAATATTCTTTAAGTGTTTTGAAAAATGGAATGACCTCGGTGAGATAACATGCCTTGGTTTGTTCAAAACCCCTTTCCTCTTCAGTGAGCCCCGTTGGTGTAATTCTCTTGTTACAAGTTTTTTCAATGTCCGAAAAGAGTTGTATCAGTGCAAAAATGTTAATTTTTTACTTGACTCTTTGTTGGAAGCACCCTTGGGACAAGCGTTGCAGGTGTATTTTAAGGATACACCATCAACTCTTTGATTGGCCTTGAGGTTGTGGCCTGCGTTTTGAGAGCTTCGGCTCTCATCTTGTTAAGATCTTGAGACCAAAATATTTTCTCAGTGGTCAATTGTTTCTATGGTGTGAAAGTCACTATATAATTCTCTTCAATTTTAGTCCTTTCGGTTCATATTTAACATGTATTAATTAGTTTATAATGTTTTTAAAAATATGGTTAAACTAAAACAATCGTTACAATTAATTGATGTGAAATATATCTAAATCCTTAATAATAAATAAATATATATTAAGTATTTAATAAATGTACTCTTCGTGTGTCTTAAACGTGTGTGACCCAATAGGCTCACATATTCGTAACGTATTCGTGTAGTCTGACTACCATAACCAACAGCTCCCATTGGGAAGTTGGAGTTAGCACCTTAACACGTTTATACCTGATGTAATTGGCAAAGTCTAGCAACCCACACAAATATTTTTACATTAGGAATATTATGAGATAAGAGTTTCAAAAATCATCTCAACTATTTAAATGGTTTTAAATTTTTGCTTATAATCATCCCTTGTTTAAGTCTCGTTTAACCCGATGGATATGGATCCTAAGTTCATTCCATATAGTTTAACTTTATGTTTCTCGTTATAGAATATAATTTAATATTCAAAATGTATCAGAAGAATCATCTTGTATTACCCTTTGTGTGCGGCACACCATTATTTATTAAATCGTGAGAGGGCCCTAAGGTAATCTTTCTGCCACATCTAAGTGGATGACAATCTCTATTGACTACAAGTGTTGAGATCTGCTTCACATTACACTCCGAAAACTAGCTTTTATAACTACTTTGTTTCAGGACAGCGTTTGGTATAATCACAGAGAGCTATCCACACATATGACATGCTTGCCGTCTCAAGTCTAGGAAATTTTTATAACCATATTTTGACATTTACTACTAATGACATGGATCAAAAAGTAAAGCTCGAAGGGTAGGGGTAGTCCAATGTCATCCTTGTGAAATACATATGAGTTTGGTGGAACAAATCCATATATTCCCGGAGAATATACTCCAACGTCACATTTGCCTTACATAATAATAATTATCATATGTTAAACCGACAATGGACATATTAGAATGATAAGAAATCATTCTGATTGAACATGCTTATATAGGATTAACCATTATTATATGAATGAAGAACAAATATCCAGTATCTTTATTCATCAGAAAGTAAATTGTGTCTTACTAATCCTAATTACAATGACTAATAAAACCAGTTATGCTATGAGAGACTCGTTTAGTATTGTGAAGTCTAATGTTTCCAATCATTCTCAACTTTTCTTTTGCAGAAAACTAAATGTCATCGTGAGTAACTTCGAATACTTGTTTCAAGCCACGTTATTGTGAAAGATTGACATATATAAGTATGAGCTGTCTTATTGTTCACGTGCATACTATTGCAAGAGTCATAGTATGGACAAGGTAATAGTACCTTTTATAGGGTATTTGAAGTTAACAACATACCTATCTCAGACAGTCATCTTTACAGTTTCTTAAAATGTAAAGTATTCTCATTCTTTAATGTGTTACGCAACAATGCTCTTAGCTGATCATATCTAGTTAGTAGATTTATCATAAAAGATGAAATCCTTTTTCAACTAGAATTGATTATTCTCTAGCATCAGTTGACACATACAACGCTATGCTTTATAATTCGTAAACATTTGTTTTAACAGTCATGTAATCACTCTCAATTAGATACTGTTGTTGTTAGCTCGTCTTGCTATCGTGCAAAAGTAACAACCAGTCACATACACAATATAATATATATACATGATGAACCCTTAGTTAAAAAACACAAGGTTTCCATCCATGTACTAAATTATCTCAAGTGAAATATATCATTTAAGACTTGCTTCAATGACATATTGCATTTGTGTTGGACTTAATTTCCGCATACGTTTATCTTAATAAACATTTATTCCAAGGTCGTTTGTTTTATCCTAAATTCTCAAGAGAAGTTTCAGGCCTAATCTTAAGGATTAATGATCTAGCTTATGTGGAATGATCTTCGATATGTCATACAACGTATGAATTTAGAAACAACATGTGCTCCATTAATGTCTGCTGTATTATCACGAGTCATCTTAATTTAATCAGAAATCATATTGTGATTAAACTTAAGATCTCAAGCTCTAGATTGATGATCCAATCCACACTTTGGATTCTAGTCATATTGGATACTATAGAGAAATTTATATTGACTTTTATCCCCTTTTGATTCACACCGTCCTCATAAATGTAATCATTAAGGGATAGAGTCGTAAAATCTTATTTGTATATTAATAATATAGACCCATAACCCTTTCTATGATTACACATCGTCGCTCTCCAGGTAATCATCCAAGAAAGTGTTATGAACTTAATTTGACTTTTTTTATGATTCAAGAAAATCATGTACGTCTATAGTTATTTTTATATAATTAATTACGTGCAGAAAAGAGAGATTTAGTCATAGTCAATGATTGAGTAAGAGTCAAATTCTTATCAAAATTTCCAGGTAGGCATTAATATGTATACAATTTTGTCCTTATGAGCCTTTCTTCAAAAGAAACTCATTCTAACCTCACAGGTTTATTCTTTGGTGAAAGATCAATCAAGCTCAAAACTTGATTGGTTTTAGGAATGTATCTTATACATTCCATAATTCTTAGACCTTTATCAGATTCAAGCTGTGATATGTATCTTAGCAATTAGCCAGGTTTAAATGTCGCTCTAATTTATATTCCTCAGCATTGATATTACAATATCAATCAAGTGATGAGGCATCCTTGTGGATTTATGAATGAGAGTTCTAATATACTTTGGTTCGACATTTCCATGTTAAACCTTAGTGTGACATTAGCAAGTGGATTTCCTTGGAGCTCATCAAAGAAAGTCTTGTATCGTTTGAAACGACCAGTCTTGGGTTTAAACAATGATAAGATTTGTTGTGAAGCAGATAATTTTGGTTGTAAAGCAGATAATTTTGGTTTTGGTGAAGATGATGATGGTGTTGAAAATGAAGGTGGTGGATCAGTTATCGTCAATTCTTGACGTTTCTTAGTATTCGAAGATATGAGAGTAGAATGAGTCCTAGCGGATCTAATTGGTGTTGGGGATGGTGTACTCCTAGACTCCTCTACATGCTTCCCTTTTTCCTTTTTTCAACTCATAATCATCATCTGCTGACTCTTCCTCCTCTTCATTAATATTGACTGGTTGCACTTCAGCAGTTATCTTTACCTTCAGACTTTCCTTATCACTCCTGGGCTCTAACCTAGTGCCAGGAATATTTTGATTATCATTTTACCTAAGGGTGAAACTATCAACCTCAACATTTTCTACATTCTCTGCTCCTTCAACCAATTTCTGAATCTCCTCAGCAATCAAGTGCTCCTTAACTTTTTGTACATTTTGCTTTACTTCAAGCTCATCACGACTTTTCTGCTCAACAAGGCTTAGTTGAATGGTATCTTGTAAGATTATGTCATTAGCCTCAGCAGTAGTTGGGATTGGTGTTGGTGGAGTAAGTCAAGTTGATCGTCTTAGAGGAATACGAAGTCTAATAACAGTAGACTTTCGTAGAGCACTTGATTCTACTTCATTCATCTTAGGGTTAGGTGACCTAGGGGCTCTAAGTGTCCTATGCGTTCCCTGGGTAGACTCAGTCGGTTGTGACTGAGTCGTAGGAACATCTACCCCAAACACCGCAGCATACATCCGATAGTTCTCCGTAAGCTTCATTTCATCCGTGATCATCCAACTTGGAATCTTCATTCCAACACCGTCCTTATGCTTCCCTGAATTGAATATGTTCTTAACCATCATATCATCGTCCAAATTGTGATACTTATCACGAGCTCTTCTCGAGATCTTAGGGAAAGCAGTCATATAGTGACTCACTATAAGCTTTATGAATCTGAGATAAGGAATTAGTGTTGATGGATGTTCGAGTGAGTAGTGCAATCCTTCCCAAAGCAAGTCAGCATAGTTAACATGTATGTTATTGATAAAGCAATACAACATCTGCATGATCTGCAAAGGCGGTTGATCAAAACCAGTGACTCGTGTTGTCAGACATTTTGAAAACATCTTGCACAGTGTCTGCCACGGTTGTACGAGACCGGTTGTCTTAAAGTTGGATGGCGATCTTAATTCCAGTGTAAAACCAAGATCGTTAATATAAAACGGAACCATCTCTGAAAACTTTAGCGCAACAACAAATTGTTCATGATTGTTGTCTGTGGCTTGAGGTAGCTGGAATATTGTCCTAAAATCATCAAGAGTCAGTGTGAGCTCTTTCCTGTCAAGCATAAACTTAAGCCTATACTTTGAGCCATCTTCCTTCAAAGTATGCCAGAACTGCCCCAAGTATATCCATGGTACTGATGCAGAAGCAACAATGCTGAATCTGAGTGGATGGTTCTAAAGAATGTTTGCCAGAATTATGCTTTCGTTTAGACACAATGGATTGTCAAGATCCATCTTTTGTTGGAATCCATGAGAGCATATCGTTTGTTGGGTAGACACAACTCATCTTGGTGAACATCAACTTGTCTTTGTGGTTGTGCCATGATGAATTCTGAATGATTGATGACAAGTTGTTAGATAACAAACAATTATATATGACATTTTTGTCTCTTTCTGCTCTGTCTGTATTTATATGTTCTGGGAATTCTTTTTGAACATATTTTTGATTAGTTTGTTTCTCATGTGCTTTTTCTTGCTTTTTCTAGCACATGTCATACGCTTTATTCGCATTTTTCTTTTGATTTCTCTTTTTGTGTGTTCTGGCATTTCTTTTTCGAACACATTTCAGATTCGCTTTTTCGCGTATGGTTTTTGTCTCTCTTTCTGTTTTAGAATATCCTCACCAGAAATTCTTTGTGAAATGATACTCTTTCAAGAATGATGAAGATACTCTCTGATTTTAAATAAAACTCATATTTGAGAAATTGAAGAGATATCATTCATATTCTTAAAAACTTTTTGTGAAAGAGTACCATTTTTGACACAATACAGAAATTTGAGAACTTTTTCAAAAATCATTTGTGCAAAAGCATTTGTTTTTTATAACATAGAATCAGTCAAACTCAATTCATCAACTGAATGGTCACTAAGTCACTCACTCCTCATTCTGTTCATTGCAGAAAACGATCAAAACCGGACATGACTTAGACCACTTAAACAATTGAGAATTGAATTATCAGACTCTAGTTATTTTGAAATTCTTCATTTTTGCTTCTTTTAATAAATCTTATACAATGTAAACAAACACATCTAATTCAACATCTGAATTGTCACTAAGTCACTCACTCCTCATTCTGTTCAATGCAGAAAATAGTCGTAACCGGACATGACTTATACCACTTAAACAATTGTGAATATACATATTTGACACAAAGTATAAAATTCATCAAAACTTGATCACTTGTTTTCAATTTTTGTGGTACTTTTTTCACAAACGTTTGAAATTCAACTTCACATGAGATACTCATCTTGTTATTTTCAGACATTCGAGCTTTAGACAACACATTCAGACATTTATCATTATCACACACTAATTCTAGTAAGCCCCCTAAAAATTTTGTGCGTTTAGCAACAAATTCGACACTTTCGAAATTAAAAATTGACTTTTTCAAATTTGACTTCTGAATTTTGACTTTTCCAGATTTTGACTTCTGAATTTTACTTTTCCGAGTTTGACCTTTTCTAATCTAACTTGTCGAAAATGAATTCGTTGACAATTATTTTCATCAAATTTGATCTTATTAATCATTTGAAACTCTAAACAGTCCATCTTAATCATTATAAGTCACAATTTCAATTTCGACAACCTTTGACTACTTCCGAATTTTGACCATCGTGTCAAATTTGTGATTTTTGGATTTTAATCAATTTATATCACAATTAATCATACACAAACACGATTATTAGCATTATTATACATAAATCTATCAACAATATTCAATAACCCTAAATTCGGAAACCCTAAAATATTATCGAATTTAAATTCGATCTTCAAGAACATCAAAAATCATTTTTCAAAACCTGTTAAATGAATAATCACTTACGTTTGAGAAAAGAAGAAGAATGTGATCGTTGTAATAAACTCAAAATTAAAGATTTGATTTTTTCTTCTTTCTCGATATCAATTTCGAAATAAGAAAAAAATAAGAAATGAAATTTAATTTCTATTTATACCGACCAAATTGACACTTTTAGTCCTTGTGGTTTTTCCTTCCGAATTCTGTTTTGAAAAAATGACAGATTTGGTCCTTGTTATTTTTTATACCAATTTTTTTAAGAAACTCCCCCTTTGAGAATGATCCCTTTGCACAGTTAGTCCATTAATTAGATTTTTCCTTTTTCAAAGTCTAGATTTTCACAAAATAATGAAAAACTCCCCCTCGAAAATATACCATTTAAAAAAAATATCAAATATTCTAGAGATCATTGTTTTTATTGGATTTTGAAAGCGATGTGAACTTAAAATGCAGGTCATGTACGTGAATGGAAATCACAAAAACACATGTTTTGACAATAAGAACACATCTGTTATCAAACTAACTCCCCCTTAGACCATGATCCAGTATTGACAATGAAAGCAATTGTGAGAAAAATATCGAATCATGAATCTGATTTGAAATGAGAAGACATGTGATTTTGATTAAATTATGTTTTTGACTTTTTACATTTTTTATTTTTGTATTTGATTTTTGTTTTTGAAAAACATTAAGAAAATCTTTTTGGATTTTTATATTTTTCAATTTTTATTTTGTTTTTGAAAAATTTATTTACAAGTTTGATGTATGATCTTTTTCAAGAAGATAACTTTGCCAGACTTTCCAACTGCGTTGGAGTCATACATCTCATACCAATGCGATGAACTAAGTACTAAAAGCGTTCTTTGGGGAGAGCTTTAGTAAATAGATCCGCAAGTTGGTATTCTGTTCCGACAAAGTATAATTCCACCGTTCCCTTTTCAACATGTTCTTTAATAAATTGATACCGGATGTCTATGTGTTTTGTACGCGAATGCTGAACCAGATTGCATGAAATAGCAATAGCGCTCTTTGAATCGCAATACATCGGTATTCTGTTATACTCGTATCCATAGTCCAGTAATTGTGTACGCATCTAGATGACTTGTGCACAACACGCAAATAATGATACATACATAGCTTCAGCAGTAGACATCGCAGTACAATCTTGCTTTTTAGAACTCTAGCTTACAAGCTTTTCACCTAAAAATTATAAGCCTCATGATGTGCTTTTGCAGTCGTCTTTACATCCTGCATGGTCTGCGTCTGAATATGTAATTAGTTCAAATCCGAAATCCTTCGGATACCATAGTCCCATGTTATAGGACTGTCTTAGGTACCGAAAGATCCGTTTAATCTCTTTGAGGTGTTTGACCGTAGGATGTGCTTGATAACGAGCACAAATAAAGGTGGCAAAAGCAATATCTGGGTGACTGGCTATTAGATACACGAGCCCTCCAATCATTCAACGATAAGTCATTTGGTCAGTATGAGTACCTTGTAAATTAGCATCCAGTCTCTCAGTGGCCATAGGTGTGCTCATGGAGACACATTCATCCATACCATGTTTCTTTAAAAGCTCAATTGCATATTGTGACTGACTAATGAATATGCCATGGGGTGATTGATGAACTTAAAGTCCAAGAAAGAACTTAAGTTTACCCATCATAGACATTTCAAAATTGTTTTTCATAAGGTTCGCAAATCATTTTGAAAAATCTAGATTAGTAGACCTAAAAATGATGTCATCGACATATACTCGAACAAGTAATATGTCTCCCCTGTGACGTCGTATAAACAAAGTCAGGTCAACAATACCTTTAGTAAAATGGTGTTCAATTAGGAATGAAGACAATTTGTCATACCATGCTCGTGGAGCTTGTTTGAGACTGTATAGTGCTTTCTTCAACCTGTAGACATGGTCTGGAAAGTCTGGATTGACAAATCCATCAGGTTGGCTAACATAAACTTCCTCTTTCAATGGACCATTGAGAAACGCGGTCTTAACATCCATCTGAAAGATTGTAATATTTTTATGTGTAACAAAAGCAATGAACATCCGAACGGCTTCAAGTCGAGCAACCAGAGCAAAGGATTCTTCAAAGTCTATGCCTTCTTCCTGCTTGTAACCCTTCGCAACAAGACGAGATTTGTTTCAAATGACAATATTTTCTGCATCACTTTTATTCTTCCAAAGCCATTTGACAACAATGATATTCTTTCCATCTTGTCTAGGAACTAGTTCCCAAACATCTAGTCTCTCAAATTGATGCAGCTCATCTTGCATTGATTCTATCCAACTATGATCTGACATAGCTTCTTTGATGTTGTTTGGCTCAATGGTACTAAAGATTAATGCATACATGCATACCTCAGAATCAGTTTGAAGTCTTTGTCGAGTCATCACAGGTTTGGATGGGTCACCAATTACTTGTTCCAAAGGATGAGCTTTAGTCCAGATATTTGTTGAGGGTTGTACTTGGTGGAACTCATGCATATTTGATGGATCTAGGGCTGTTGTAGATGACTCAGCTTCCTCAAAGTTTGGGACATCATATGTAACAAAGATCGTATTACCATTAAAATCTGCAGATTCTTCTTGATTTGATTCATCAGCCTCATTCAAGGAGATTGGAGAAGTTTGTTCATCGAATGTAGTAACAATAAGAGGAGCTTCGTGTTCTTCAACAATGACTGAAGATGTCGAAGGTGAGTCTTCATGATTATGAACTTGTTGTCCAGCGGAGTTGATGCACTATTCAGAAGACCTTTTCTCAAAGTATTCTTCATACATTGGCCCAAACAAATTATCCAAATCTTCTTTAGATGGAATGTTCATGGATTCTGCTGATGAATCATCATTTATGAATCGTTGAAAAACAGGTTCTAAACTGTTATGCTCAGAAGCCATAGTTGTAAGCTCATCAAACTTGACATGGATGGTTTCCATAATCTTTTTAGTGCATCGATTATAAATTCGAAACCCTCTGGATGTTTTCGAATAACCAATGAAGATACCAATTTCTGCTTTAGGTTTCATTTTTCCAAGATCATCTCGGTCATTTGTTGGATAACACAATGAACCAAACACATGAAAATACTCCACATTCGGTTTTCTGCCATAAAGAAGTTCGTATGGAGTTTTGTTGTACCTTGTAAGAATTATAGATCGATTTTGAGTAAAGCAAGCGGTGGAAACTGCCTCGGCCCAAAGAAATTCTGGTAATCATGAAAAGATAAGCATCATGCGTGCAGCCTCGACAAGAGTACAATTACGTCGTTCAACAACACCATTTTGTTAAGGCGTACGAGCAATACAAAATTGTTGCATAATGCCTAACTTATCATAATGGGCTTTAAGATTTGCATTTTTGAATTCAGTACCATTATCAGTGCGAATCTTGCAAACTTTGGTATTGTAATTCAACTGACCTCGAGCAATGAAATTCTTTATAATCTCTGGAGTCTCATCTTTTGTACGAAGAAAATATACCCATGTGAATCGAGAATAATCATCAACGATCACAAGAATATACCGCTTTCCGTTGATTGATGCTACCCGCATTGGTCTGCATAAATCCATGTGTAGCAATTCTAACTTGGAATGATTACTTGGAACCACTTTAGGTGGATGAGAAGCTTTCTTGCTCTTTCCCCGCTCACATGAAGAACAGAGGTGATCTTTGCCGTATTTGAATTTCGGAAGACCATCAACAGGTCGTGTTTGGTAAGATCGTTCATGAGACCGAAATTAAGATATGAGAGTCTGCGGTGCCATAACCATGACTTTGTCAAAGTGGCTTTGGACATAAGACAAACAGGTGAAAAAGCAGCCATATCGGAAATGGAGATAGTATATAAATTAGATTCACGATCTCCTGTAAGCAGATCATCTCCCTCTAGATTTTGCACGTAGCATGTTTTTGAGAGAATAGCAACTTCTAGATCACCATCATAGAATTGTCCGACACTGAAAAGATTGTGTCCTAGGCCTTCAACGTAATATACATGACAAACGGTGATGTTACCTTGTACATAATTGCCATAGCCTGTGATTGCTGCAAAATGATTGTTCCCAAAGCGGACGGTTCCTATGAATTTCTCAACGAAATTTTTCAGCAGTGATCGATCACCCGTCATATGCTTTGAACAACCACTATCAACAATCCACAGAATGATTTGAACTACCTGCAATACATGAAGACAACATTTCTGGACAAGTGGACAATTTGGCTACCCATTTTTTAACAAACACCGATGTTTTAACAGTAGGTCGGCTATGAGCATTCGAAGGTGTTTTAACAGGTGACCAACCAACATTTGGTTGTAATTCATACCACTTTTGCCACATTCGACTAGTTCAAATTTTGTTCTTCATGTAGTTGCTAAGTGAACTGTCTCGCAAATTAAAAGCACTAGAAACCTTATGTTTGGCACTTAAGGGAGTAACCACAACAATATTAGTTTTGGAAACTACGGGAGTAGTATCTAAGGACTTGGATTGTACAATCTTAACAGAAAACCTAGTCTTTGAAACTACGGGAGTAGTATCTTCAAGCTTAGATTTTATCGTCCTATGAGTAGTGAATAAGTCTTTCCTAACTTTCGAATGCATATTCAATTTATATTTTGCAAGACAATCATCATGACATGGGATAAGCACATTTTTAGCACAAGTAACACACAATACATTCTTTGCTATAAGAGCGTTTTTAATATCATCATTAGTTACAATGTTTTTGTTTGAATCAACATGCGTAGATGCAACATCTAATTTTTTATTTGACCTATCAGAAACTTCTACTTTCTCTGATGAATTTTTAGTGTTGGATAAGACACTATTCTTGAACAATGAATCTCTATTCGATGGTCTTCTAATACTAGAAATAGCTCTCAGTCCTGTAGAAGATAAAACACTTTTAGCTTTATTGGTATTTGTGTTTTGTGTCTTTCCAACTTTGTACGTTCCCGGTGCTATGACATTTTTGTTTGTTTTAACAGCTTGTTGTTTGTTAGGTGAAGTCTGTAAAGTGACTATTTTTGTCAAGACATGTTTCTCTTTTGTTTTAGGGGAAACAATTTTCTTTTGAAAAGCTTGTTCATTTAACAGTGTGACACAAGAAAAATTATGAGAAACATTATCTTTGCCAAACTTAGTATTCACAAACTTACCTTTTTCAACATTTTCCAGTTTAGCTTTTAACTCAGATATTGTTATCAAAAGATCTTGATTTTGAGCATGAACATCCGCGTAGGCATATGTTTTTTGTTTAACATTCTCAATCAACTCATTGATTTCCCCTTGAGTTTGAGTTCGTGTCCTTTTGATTGAATCAAAAAGTTTTTGATATTATGTTTTGACATTTTCTCGTTCTTTTATCAAAGATTGTACTTGAAATTCCAAAGATACGTTCTCACTCTTAAGCTTTTCCATCTTTGATATCCAAGAGGTTTCACAAACATTTTTCAAAGAAGATTCACATTTGCTTCTTTCTTTTTCATGTTGCAATTGTAATTCAAAATCAAGACTTTGTTTTTGACATCTTTAAACATCATTTTCAAGAATGTTTATTCGCTTCTGCATTCCCTCTTGGATTTCAATGGATTACCTTTGAATTTTCTCTATTTCATGTTGCATTTTATTGTCTACACATTCATGACTTAACAACACACAACATTCAATTTCATGCTTGAGTTTTGCTTCCAAGATTTGATCTTTAAAAAGTTCATTTTGTTTCCATGTTTCACTAAGATCATTTTCTGTTGAGACAAAAACATCTTTCATTTCTTTTATATCACTTAAAAATCATTTTTGAAAGATTTCAAAGTTCAAATGCAACTCATGAAGAATTGGTTTCACTTCTTGTTGACAAAAGTTGGTTAACCGTATTTCTTCTGGAGAGGTGTAGAAAATGCTTCCTCGTTTAGAATTCGTTTGTAACAGCTCAAACAATGTTTTGAAAACATTTTTCATTTTATTCAAATCTACGAGCATTGGATTTGCACTAGGCATCGGTATCACAGTTGGTTTTGTCTCAGAAGATGAATACGGTGAACTTGCATTTGAAGAATTTTTAAAAGATATAAAAGTAGATGGAAAATATTTTTGTTCAGCAGAAAGTTCCTTTTGTGGAACAAAATATTCGTAAAGAGCATTTAACTTTTTGTAATCAATTGTCCAAACATTTTGTTTTTTATCAATAGCAATTGGATCTTGTGATTTCCTTTACATTTTGATTTGACTCTTGGTTGCATCATCAAGTATGTCCTCAGTATCTCTAACATTCTTTTGAATTTTCGAATTATCAAGGCAAGAAGCATCATATAATTTTGGATTATGAGAAATTGCTTTCTTGAGAGTATAAGGATTTATGTACCCCAAACCATGTTTTACTTTTAAATCATAAAATGACATTGGTTTTGGTCCAAGCATAAACATTCCTTGTAAGGAGTTACCCATTTTCAACACTACATCTTCATTCTTTTTAGCTCTTGCTTCAAGATCTAGAACAGTGTCATGATATTTATCTTCGTTTTCACTCATTTTACGTTTCAAAATTGACTGTGTCTTTTGAAGTTCCACATTTTGTCTTTTTAATTCAACAACAGACAACTCTAATTTATCACGTTGTTGTTCTAAATCTCGAATAACATCTCGATCATGAATAAATTGAGATTGTGACTCCTGTTCAAATCATTTTGCTTTTCGATCAGCCTCAATATATTCATTAAAATACGTAGTGTTATTTCCTTTGTTCATTTCAAAAACCCGAACCTTTTCCTTATACGACTCAAGCTCTTTAGTTAACACTGTGTTTTGTTGTTGAACTTTTTTAGCAATTATTTGTTGTTTCTCAGCTTCCTTATATGCATTTCTAGCTAATTGCTCTAATGCATATGATTCTTAAACATTGTTATCGTATTCAACACTGCCACTATTAACATCACCATTTGGTTTATCAAATATAATATTGATATCAATTTGATCATCACCAATTGTGTTGTTAATAATTTTAGGTTGCTTCAGATACTTTTGTTTTTGTGTGTCTTTAGCAAATAATAGATTAACATAACTAGTGGATGGTGTTTGTATCATCACCAATTGTAAGGAGTTACCCATTTTCAACACTACATCTTCATTCTTTTTAGCTCTTGCTTCAAGATCTAGAATAGTGTCATGATATATATCTTCGTTTTTACTCATTTTACGTTTCAAAATTTGACTGTGTCTTTTGCAGTTCCACATTTTGACTTTTTAATTCAACAACAGACAACTCTAATTTATCACGTTGTTGTTCTAAATCTCGAATAACGTCTCGATCATGAATAAATTGAGATTGTGACTCCTGTTCAAATCATTTTGCTTTTCGATCAGCCTCAATATATTCACTAAAATAGGTAGTGTTATTTCCTTTGTTCATTTCAAAAACCCGAACCTTTTCCTTATACGACTCAAGCTCTTTAGTCAACACTGTGTTTTGTTGTTGAACTTTTTAGCAATTATTTGTTGTTTCTCAGCTTCCTTATATGCATTTCTAGCTAATTGCTCTAATGTATATGATTCTTAAACATTGTTATTGTCACACCCCGCCAAGGCGGAAACGCGAGGCATAACGAGAATGGATATCATCACAACACAATGACGTCTATATAGAGAATACTAAAATGCATACAATAAAGTAAAGTATAGACACAAAGTGTCATAACAATACCCATAACTAGGCAAAACATAAAAGGCGTCTTTATTGATGAAAAGGAAGTTCTCGTCAATAAGAGACATGCAACATATATCCATACAATGCTAAACATCCACATATAAACTTCAAGATCATCTTAAGGTCTCTTTCTAGCCACTTCTCACTATCTTAAGAATCCTCATGACTTCACACCTGAAAATGATGCTTAAAACGTCAACACAATGGTTGGTGAGAGTCATAGGTTTAAGACTCACATTATAAACTTTCCAAAACCAATTACTGCGATTATCAAAACAATATAGGACAATTATGCAAAATATGAACTTATGCTAACATGCAATCCACATACTAGGTAGGAACGTTACCCCCGATCCATTTCAACAACTAGGTAGGAACGTTACCCCCGATCCATTTCAACAACTAGGTAGGAACGTTACCCCCGATCCATTTCAACAACTAGGTAGGAACGTTACCCCCGATCCATATGTCACTTACGCACCTAAAAGTCTACCAGCTGGAGCTTATACTTAGGCCTGGACCACAATACTGGGTAGGCGTACCCCTCCGATCCCAAATCACTATTATTGAGTAGGCGTACTCCCCGATCCCAAAACAATAACACTTAACATGTCAATATAGAACATGCAAGTAAACCACATTCAACATGCAACAATAAGTCATATAGCAGTCACATAATGTCCACATGAAAGCAAAACACATAATCACAGCAATTCAAAACGTTTAAAACACAAGCATCATTTCCATCCCAATGTAAAAACATTTAAAAGTGGGACTATGAAACTCACCTGATGCTTAGCTTCCAAGAGGATCCAACAAAACTTCACAAAACTTCACGAACAATCTAAACAATTAAACACATTATAAGCTACCATCAATTAGGCATTCAACCCAATATGATGTAACCTCAACTATGATGGATATCTAAGCTATCTACCATAGTCCTATTCTTATTTAAAACCTTTACCCACTCTTACATATGCCATTTAGACTTTGATACTACACTTTGCACTTTCTGGTTTTAAGCAGAATTTTACACCCACTTACGCGTCCTAAACGCACCACTTAAACACTCCCATAATTCAAACCAAAATTTATCATGCTACTTACATGTCTTATGAACCTCTCCTAGCTCTCCCAAAGTCATTACCCTTTTACAAATACCCTTAAGAAATTCCTTAATCCAATGTGTCCAGAATTCGTCCAGAATCTGACCTTTCAAAAGTATGACATTGGTTAACCAACTTAGACCTCACTATGACCTTAGCAAAAATTCAGGGGACTCACACAACATATGAACTAACTTCCACGTGATTTAGAGCCTCTAACTCATTGTCTAAGTATTTTTAGAAAAATCAAAACCAAAACTGAAATTCGTCACTGTTTTACACACTGATTTTGTAACGCCCTTTTGACCCACTTCCCGACCATAAAAACTCACGAGGCCAACTTTTCTGGAAAGTAGACTCTCTGAGGTTATCTCCAGTATGTTGTAAATTATTTATTTGATAATTTATGATTGAGTTATGCTCGTTACAAAACTGCCTAACTTTCTGCAGTGAATTAAACATCTAATTCGGGCGATCTAGACCTAAATACATGATTAAATCTTGTAATCAATTAAGCAAATGACTAAACATTTATTATAACATCATAAACTTCCAGAAAAATCAAAGCCCTAATTTATAAACCCTAATTTATAAACCCTAATCCATCAAGTTTAAAATTACATAAATTGAAAATTACTTAACTAGAATTACACAAAGATTAGAAATTACCTTAAAAGAAAACCCTAGCTCTTTTTTTTCTTCCTTGGATCGGCCAACCAAATGAGGGGAAGGGTTTGGGATTAGTTTGGTATTTATAGGCCACAAGGAAATCCCTAGATAAATCTAATTACAATTTGATTTCAATTCAAACTCTTTTCTTTTTTTTTCTTTTCTAATTTTTGGATTTTACTATTCATGCCTAAAAAAAATATTTTTTTTTCTTTTATTAATTAATTAATTATCTTTATACCTTAAGTTTTATAAAAACCTAAGCTAATTTGTTAAACCATTTTGCTTGAAAACTACTTTCTAAAAATAACTTTTCATTTTCAAATTCACTTTCTATATATGGAAAGTTTACCAAAAACTCTCTTATTTTAACAACTCATTTCTTTCACAAATGACACGCTTCCCATTTTAATCCATCACCTAGACATCCTCATATTAACCAAAACAATTCTCTCAAAATACCCAATCAATTCCATTATCACTATAAGTGATTAAAATGAAATTTCTCCATCAAATAACTCATTTCTCTTAACTTAACCTCTAAAACTTAAACTTATATCTTAAATTACTAACACAAAAATACGTATACGTATAATTACTTACACAATTAACATGGAAATGCTCAAATCTCAATAATCATTTCCTTGTCACTCAAAAGTGAACCAAATAAACTCCACAAAATTCAACACAAATCCAATCCCAATGAGACGATCACGCTAAATTGATTGATTATCCAATCTCACATATCCCACACAAACACATATAAACACGTATAAACACATAACCATACATTGCAACAGATACATTTAGGTCAACACTACGGTTTGACCAACCTGCTTAAGTCATGGTTGTCACAATTAAACCATTCTAGTCTCTCTTATCAGATTTAGGACTTAGACTACATGTGTTTTGTTCTTTAACAGTTTCCCTAGGAGTTTTTACATGCTTAACAGTATTAACAAAAGTAAAACTAGGTTTTTCCTATTCTTTTGAAGGTTTAATCACATATTCATCATCACTGTCTGACTCATACTCCTTAATGATAGGAGCATCAGACCAAACTTTAGGTTTACTACAGCTTTGGGTTCATTTACAGCTGGTTTAGGCACAGATTCAAGAGTTTCTACACTATAATTTGATTTATAAGAGACAGAATCACTGGTATTATTAGCAGATTCACTAGTTTTAGACTATTTTGGACCATATGTAAAATTTGACTCATCTATTCCAAAATCAGATTTAGGAGGCATGTAGATCCCTGTCATTGGAGGGGGAACTGCATGCATTCCTTCAACTTTTGCAAATCTATCATACACAGGACTATCTTCTACATCACTAGACCTACTGTCAAATACACTTTCAAGAACTTCATTTTCATAACTTAAAACACCTTCATGTATTTGATCTCCATACCCAAGCCCAGATTTGTCCTTAGCACTCATCTGACTATTTAGCAGTTTACTAAGACCTTTAGAAGAACTTTGAAAATTTTCAAGTTTAGTTTTTAATTCTTCCTTTTCTTTTACAGCTTCTGCTAATAGTTTCTTATGATATGTGAGCACATTAGTTTTATCATCTAAATCAATTTTCATAAACCTAATTTTTTCTTCATAAACAAGTTGATTTTGTTGATGACAAACTAATTGAGCTTCTACCTTTTTTAAAGCTTGAGTATAAGGCTGGAATTCTAATACTACATCACCAAGTTGTTCCCTTTGTTCATCTATAATTTCTTAAGCTTAGCATAAGATTCCTCACATTCTTTTAAACAAGATGTTACCTCAGTGTTTGAGCTGAATAACTAAAAGCCTCAAAGCACAGTTCTCTACTCAATCATCTGCATGACCATCCAAAACAACACTCCCCATCAATAGTTACTAAAGCTTTAGGTTCCTCCTGTTTTCTAGGTCTCCTCCCATTGTCTTTTGCTTTATATCCAGTGTTCCCTGCATCTCTTCTTCTGCTTTCTTGATTTCCTTTTGATCTGCACTCTCTAGCAAAGTGCCCTGTGTTATGGCAATTGAAACACTCAACCTTGGTCTTGTCAAAGCCAACTGGTTCCTTGGCATCAAACTGCAGCTTTCTCCCTGTATTCTTGTAAAACTTCTTCAATTCTCAGGAAATCAGAGACTACTTGCCCATTTCAAAAAATTTCCCATCCCCTTCCCCATTTACTAGATCAAACTCATCAACCTGTTCAAGATCCTCATGATCTAATTGTGGACCACTTGATTGATTAGCAAAGAAAGAGTACTTGAGTTCATCAGTGTATGATGAAGATCCTTCCTTTTGTGAGTTATGGCCAGAAGAAGTAGAAACACCATAAGCAGTACTAACATCATTAGTACTGCTAGTGCTTTCAGAAGAAACAAATGCCACATTCTGTACTGGAAGATGATGCAGATGGAGCCTTTAACATCCAGACTCAAAACTCTAAATTATTATAGAGATCAGTCAATACTAAGAGTATCTACTCCTGGCTTGGTCCTCATTATCAAGGATACTTGGGACCAGGAAGCAGGTAAAGATCTAAGAAACTTCTGATTGGCATCTTCAGTGGAGACACCTGCACCATGAATCTCAAGTTGACTCAGAAGACTCTAAAACTTATCATAACCTTTGTGCAATCCTTCTGAGTTGGATACAGAAAAGCTTTCAAATTGTCGCTTGAGAATGTATTTCTGCATCTTCTTAGATTCATCATTGCACCAAAGAATTTGATTGATAGCTTCCCACATCTCTTTAGCATCAGTCATTTTGTGAAATTTTGCTAAATGGTCTTCTGGTATAGACATGAGCAAGGTAGTCCTTGCTTTTCTTTCTCTTTCTCTAGCCAAAATCTCTTCAGCCAGTATTTAAGGAGGTAAAACCCAGTATTTGTCCATTTATTTCTATTGAGACTTGTACCGGACCATTTCCCTTTTGTATGACTTCCCATATAGAATAGTTTGTATGCCCCAAGTAATGTTCTATTTTCATGGCCCATATGTCATACTCACCTTTCTTCAGAATAGGGAGTTTAATGGTTGATAGATTGTGAGGGGCTTGTTGTGTAGGTGTAACTGCTGGTGGTGGTGGTGGATTATCATCATGAAATTCGTCTTCTCCTGCCATGCATAAAATCTGAAAGGTAAAGGTTTATAACAGATCTGTTTTGATTCTTCTTACTCAGACTTGTTGATCCTAGTCTAAATAGATCTTTCTAGCCTATTATGGGTGGTAGTCAATCTGGATAAATCCAAACTAACTATAAGAGAAACAATGACTATGAACAGTTAAAAGTTTATGCGGAAACTAACTTATACTGCTAAGAAGAACAATGAATAAAACAGAACTTTGATTACTATTAATCTGCTAGGTTACAGAATACTAACTATAAATGTTTGTGAAACTTGTATATTTAACTAGTGACGTAAGGTTCCTTTTATACACCAAGGAAACCCTAATGGGCTTACAAAACACGTTAAATGATCATGCATATCTATTCCTAATATATCTCATGCATATCACTTTAAAGCATTACTATCTATATATGCTAGCAGTACTAACATACTAACTAACAGGTACTAACCTCGACTACAGCACTACATATTACGGGCAGTACTAACTAACTAAATACTAATAGTACAACTTCAGGAAAAACATAATTCCTCAAAGATATTTGAAAGTAAGAACAAAGTTGCCCCAACAACTTAAATGTAGGGTACCTAGTTGACTCACGAATCTACCAACACAACACACAGATCTACCTACAATGGATCTGTGGTCCGCAAGTTTCCAAAAATACAGACAGAGTTGATTTTTGAGCAAATTGAGATATGGTGTTGTGTTTTTAGCAATTGGAGTGTGTTGTACTTACTATTAGGAGTATGTGATATAATTTTCGGAGTTGACGTCCAAGTTTTGAGTGAACCGTGCAACTTGTCATGAATTTCCCGATGGAATTTCAATGTAGTCAATCCTACTAGGAGTGTGTTATCTTTTAGCATAATTTTTGACCATTACTAATAACACAATCATTTATGAACATTTACACATAACAAAACATTGTCAACACAAGTGTGAGTTGCAATTCGGTGATTTTCCTTTTTGTCTTTTTCAATCGATTTCGTAATTTCATGTATTGACCATACATGTATACTTTGAAAATATCTATGGTCATGTTATTGATATTTTCTTTATCTAGTAAAATTCTAATCTTGATTATGTTCATGATCGGAAGTTTCGTAATTGGAACTAGTAATGAGAGTTATCATCTTTTGAATAATGAGTAATTACTTCATTAGAGTTTCCCCTTACGATTATTTTTGGGATGATGAAGGATCACTATCCATGATAAGTTCTATCATTCCTAATCTTAATCTTAAATAATTAAATACTTCACGTTTTAAAGGTTTAGTAAATATATCGGCTATATTATTTTCGGATGTAACTTTTTTGATAGAGATATTGCCCTTTTGGACGTTATCACGTAGAAAGTGGTGACGAATTTCTATATGTTTAGTTCTAGAGTGTTGTACAGGGTTTTTACTTAATTCGATAGCGCCTTTATTGTCGCACATAATCAGAACGTCGTTGAGGCATATGCCATAGTCGATGAGAGCTTGTTTCATTTATATTGCTTGTTGACATGCCTTTCTGGTGGAGACGTATTCGGCTTCGATCGTGGAGATAGCAAGGGCCGTTTGTTTCTTAGCGAACCAAGATGTTAAACAACATCCCATGAATGTACAAACACCACTAGTTCTTTTGCGATCAACATAATCGCCCGCGTGGTCGGAGTCAGCATAAACTACAGTTTCTATTCTGGTTCCTTTCGGATACCATAATCCTAAGTGACTAGTTCCTCTAATATACCTAAATATACGCTTAACGGCTTCTAAATGGGTAGTCTTAGGATTTTCTTGAAAACAAGCACATAAGCAAACACTAAATATAATATCGGGCCTACATGGAGTAAAATAAAGTAAACTACCAATAATACCTCGAAATTTAGAGCTATCCATGGAGTCAGCTTCATCGTCCTTAGTGAGCTTGATCTTTGTTGACATCGACGTCTTGGTTGGTTTGGAATCTTCCAACCCGAACTTCTTTAACATCTCCTTGATGTACTTGGATTGATTGAAAAATATTCCATCTTCCATTTGTTTGATTTGAAGACCCAAGAAGAAGTTCAACTCCCCCATCATACTCATCTCAAACTCGCCATGCATGATTTTTGCAAAATCATCACACAAGTTTTGACTAGTAGAACCAAATATAATGTCGTCGACATATATTTGAACAATGATAAGATGTGATTTTTATTTCTTAGTAAAAAGTATATTATCGACCATTCCTATTGAATACTCGTGTTTCATCAAAAATGCTTTTAGTCTATCATAC
>BQNB010049654.1:0-41933 GCA_026074375.1 Tanacetum coccineum | reverse complement strand
GTGATAATTCTCCGCCTCTTGACATTTCAAAAGATCAATTTAAGGGTTTCTCCGATTCTAACGATGATTCTACTTCGATTTATGACGATTCTTTCTCTATTGACGACATTGATTATGTTGAGGCATCACCTCCCGATTCTGAGATTGAGGATGATATTCTTCATGAAAAATTATCAAAAATCAATCTTCTCATTGCTAAGATCGAAGCAATTAATTCTAATCCTCCTCTATCTTCTGATTTTAAAGATCAAAGCAATTAATTCTAATCCTCCTCCATCTTCTGATTTTGTGACCAAGTCTTCCTCCACATCTCCTAACTTTTTCTTGGAGGAGACTAACACCTTTGATAATTCTTTACCCGAATCTGAAACTTTTTGCTTTAATCTGGAAGAGAAGAGTAGTGGCAGTATCACTATTCTTTCTGATTATTCTCTTCCGGATTATGAAGCTTTCTATCTCGATGACGATCATATTAAAGAGAAGAGTAGTGACAGTACCACTACTCATGCTGATTTTTCTCAATATGATTCGTTCATCTTTGATCTTTCGATCAATCCGTTTCCTCCTGCCGATAGGAGTGACTTTTATGAACTCGCTCACATCATATCTCCATCGGAGTATGATCATTTCTACTTTAAGATTGAACTCGATTCGGGAAATTTCACTATGGATGTGGTGGAGGATATTTGATAATCCAACAAGAGAACCAAGAGTTCATGTGCCTAATGTTTTAACCACCCATCCCACCCTTCATCTGGATTCGGATTTCACTCTTTCTAGTGATTCCCTCGGATCCGACCTTGCAGTTTCTTTTCCTTTCGGAACTAGAAACAAGATCTTCGATCCAGGGATATTCATTGGAGTCCAATCCATGAGATTTCTATCATTGGATGAATTTTCTATCTCATTCATCCGTGATCTTCCTTTTCCAGTGATTGACACTTTTCTTCCATTTTCATCCGAAAATGAGGACAAAGTTGTAAATACTGGTATTCTTGCTGTAGGTGAGGAGCAATCTCCTCACCTCTCATCTCATCGGGGCTTGAAAGCTTTAAATGAAAGCCCGATGATGATTCATGGAGAGAACACTCCTAATTTGGGTGTTCGTAATCTCCATTTCTATCCCCCTTGATCATCTCAAGTATGGGGGGATCGGGTCAAGCTAAGTGACCTTAAACAAGCGTTTCGTGGGAGGCAACCCATGCTTATCTTAATCTAATTATAATAGTAGTAATGAATAAGCGTTTTTTGTTGTGTGAGGAGGCTCGCCTCTTTCTTTCTCGTTTGCTTGTGTTTTTGTGATGATTGTCCCGGATTTTTGAAGCCTCTCGTGCTCGCGGTATTGTCCTTCGATCACTCGAGCTTCAAATCCTCAGCTTCATTTGGGAAATCCAATATCCTAATCTAATCGACTAACGTTTATCTTTAAGCATACTTAATAAACGGCTTAGGATTTACGTAGAGACCCTTCTTAAAACATTGAGGACAATGTTTAAATCTAGTATGGGGGGAATCTATCGATTTGATTGTGCCTGCAGCCGTTGTTTTCACGTAATCTCGTTTTTACCACCAAATTTGTTTTTTGTAAAATACCAAAAAAAAAAGAAAAAATTTAAAATTTTTCAAAAATAAAATAAGTGTTTTGTCACAATTTTGACTTTCCTGCTGGGTAGAATGAGAATAAATTTTGACTCGATCGAGCGTGTTGAGCTCTAGCTTGTTCCTTAACTTTTAGGCTAAGCGTTCGCGGATCTTCGCGAAGAACGAAAAATGATAGAGTTAAGTATGAGTTGGATGCTAAACAAGGATTATTTGGAAATCTTAAGAGCTCATGTGTGTAATTTGTGGCTTTTTCTCCCATAAGCTCCTAACCGGACTAATAATACATGCTATTTTTGGAGATTAAACTTAAATCAACAATTTTTATGTAGTTGATAGCAATAATTTTAGTCTTAGTTCAAATTTATACTTAAATTTTCCAAAAAGAAGTCTTCTCTAAGTATGAAATATATATATATATATATATATATATATATATATATATGATGAAAAATGGAAAAAAGAATGATGAATAATAAATATAAACTGTGGGCTGATAAAAGTTTGCTGCATCTTGCCGGCTCACAGCCGATGTTGCAGCCTTCTAAAAGGTCGAGGGTTACAATTGCATCAATGTTATGTTTAATATTATGATAATAATCCGAGACTGATAAAAGTTTGCTGCATCTTGCCGGCTCACAACCGATGTTGCAGCCTCTAAAAAGGTCGAGGTTTACAAATGCATCATGTTATTTTAATATTAATGTGAATTAATAAATGTAATACTATTTTTTGTTAAATTAAAATATGCTTTTGAACTTTGACTAATTCATTTTAAATTTTTTAATACGCAATGTAATATACGGGAAACCTAAAGTTTTTTTAAACCTAAGGTCCGTGAGTCCGGATAACTAATTCACTGTTGGGTTAAATTCCTGGTCATTTAGCCGCAAGGTTGGGATGTGCCGAGACGAAAGTCGCTACATGGGATGATCTCGCCTTCAAACTCATTATTCTCGGGTGGAACGTGAAGCATAGAATTTTGCAAAATATTGATCCATGGTTGAAATTCGAAATGGCACATTCACCTAAGATATAATAATTGTCGGGAGTGAAAAGTTCACAAGTTGCAAATATGAGTAGTATTAGCATCTTAACTTATACTTAACGGTGATTTCGTTTTAAGCTCGGTTTGGAACGAGTGAAAAGTCGGGGACGATGAATTTATCCTTTTTGGGGCATTTTCGGATCGAAATGCATCTTGTTCTATGATCCCTAACGGTTATGAAAATAACGAAAGTCAAATATGTAAGTTTTTATGTTTTTTTTAAAAAAATGAGAAAAAAGAAAAATTCAAAAATATTAGTGGGAATAAGTGTATATCTTTAAGAATGGTAAAAACGGGGGCTTTTCGAAACTCTTGATTCTTTAATTCCCCTCGATGAACACTTAGCTACTTTTCGAGGTAATTAGTCGAGGGGGATCGAGATTCTTAGTTTTCTTAAGTGCTTACTTATAGCATTGCGTGAGGACACGACAATATCTTAGTATGAGGGATTTTGGTATGTGTTTAATTACACATACCTTTGACCACTAAAAACGGACTTAAATGACCAAAAACGTACCAAAAATACATTGTATTTGTATGTTTTGCATTTGTAATGTGCAGGTAACGGATATCCAAGAAAAGGACAAAATCGAAGCCAAAACGACAAAACCGAGCACGAGAACGAAAAGACCGTGAGAAGTCAAAAAGACAAAGTCAAAGTCAACAAAAAAGTCAAAGTCAAAGTCAACCCCGGGAAGTGGCATGGGAAAGAGCATTGAAAACCGAACCCGAAAACCTAAATTGTCAAAAGTGGGCCCACCCGTACCCACCTAGTGGGCCCGGGTCAGCCCACTTACACTTATATACTAAATCCTTATAACCTTAAGCCTGAATGAAAAGCCCAACATCTTTTTTTTATAACCGGCCCAACAAAACAAGCCCAATCCCATAAAACACTTATAACTCCCGTTAACCCCAAACATTTTTTAAGTTTAAAACCGTTAGTCCTTTAAGGACTAACAATGTAAACCTTTATAAAACTTCAAGGGCCAAAATTGCAAAACTCAAGGACGATGGATGCCATACATCAATATACTCTCAGGGACCATTCTTTCCTTTTTCTAAACTTCAAAAAATCGCGCGTAACACTGTACATCTTCCTGAATGTGCCCTGTCCTCACTACCAGACAAGACATTATCCCCCTTTCTTCTCCCCTATGTCGACCAACACCTTTACACACCTTATCCCACCAAAATCCACCTTGGCAATCCCTTGCAAGCTCATTCGTCCAAGGAACAAGACAAAAGATCAATGGCTACGATATGGGTGTGATTTTAAGGAACTTGGGGACTACTCAAATTTGGATGGCCAGGATTGACTATGGACTTGTCTCACACAACAAACACACCCTGGTTCTCACTCAGTAAAGAAACACAGGAAAGAAGAGGTCAAGACCCCAAGACCTAGAATCTTCTTAGTTCATATATAAATAGGTTCTTGTAAGCCCGAAGGAGGCAAGTAGCTTTTACCTAGTTTTTAATATTCAGCTTATTTTAAGTCATTTTTACTTATTGTCTTTTAATTTTCCAAACCTTGTAACCTGATTTACTATTAATGCAACTTTGAAGTCTTTAAGTTAACTCTTGAATTGCTATTGTTCTTATTGTTAAAAGTCTTCCATAAGCTGTTTTAAGCTCCTATAAAATCATATAAGTAACCTGTTTTCATTTAAATATTAAAAACTTAAGAAAATTTTACAAAAAGAAATCACTCAAATATTGTTCAAGAACTCTTGGAGCATGGTGAATTTTGGAAGGCCATGGGTTAGAACCTCATAGGAGGTGTTAGGATAAAGGTTTGGTTGTGTTTTATTCATTCTCAAAAGCTTAGACTTTTGTAAGTCATCATTTTCCATTTTCTTGCATTTTTACTGTAGCACTGCTTATTGAATGCTTATTTATGCTTATTCTTGCTTGTTTATGTCTATGTTATGCTTATTTATGCCTGCTTTTTGATTTCTTGTCTTTGGTTTAAGTTTTCAATTGAATCTGCCTTAAATAGCTTTTAATCTGATTAATCTTGAATTGCTTATTTAAATGCTTATTTGTGGTTGGAACCTGCTTATCTTTGCTTAACTTAGCTTAGTTATAATCTGTGTTCCAATCTTTTTGCTTAAATCACCAAAAGACAGCTTTAAAATAGATTTTTTAAATCTAAAGGGGTGTTTGGGTTAAGCCCCAAAGTGGGTCAAAACAGGTTTTAAAAAACCATTGGTATCTGTCAACTCTTTCAGCATTCTTAGGTTGTCTGTAAATCAGTTTTCCAAGTTTTAGGTCCCGTAGAGTTTGTTTTAAGCTTTTTCTAAGTCTTCAAAACTATTGTGAACTAAAAACACGTTTTGATATAGCTTATTTTTGATTAGGACTTTCAAGCAGCTTTTAAAAACTTGTTTTGGGGTTGTTTTTATGTTCAAAGGCAGGCGTGTAGTTGTCGTTTGTCCTACCTATTTGTTTTGTCCAAAAAACTGTCTACTTGGTTAAGTATCATTTTAGATTAAAATCAGCCTGTTCTTTATCAAAATTCAGTTAGTTAACATAGGATTTTAGGAGTCTATGTTTCTTTGCACAAGCTGCTTTGTAGTTCTTTGTCTATCTATTTTTTGCTTTTTGTGGTTTAACAATATGCCTTTATCTAGCTTATTGATTAGGCGCTGCAAAAGCCTTTTTGTCTTTTTAAATTTTTGAAAAAAAATAATCAAACATATGCTGAGGGTGAGCACTACTTTTCACAGGCTTTTTTAACTGCTTTTTTTTGTTTCAAACCATCTTTTCTTTTAATGATATTAAAGCTGTTGGACAGCTTTATGCTCTTATAGATCTTTCAGCCATAAGGTTCCTTTATAGTGCTTATTTTTAACCCCAAAAAGTGCCCCTTAGGCTGTGTGACTGCATTTTTTAGCTTATAGCTCAATTACCTATTTGTGCTTATCTGTCTATTCTTTTAAGCTTATTTTTGTTCCTATAGCTTATTAGGTGTAGTGCAAACCTGCTTTAGCTTATTTTCTTTTTGTGATAGCTTATTGGTGCTTATAATTTGCCTAACAATTAAGCCTTTATGACTTAGAGTAAAAAAAGTAAACTGTCACTTCTCTTTGGCTTATTTCAGCTTATATTTAAGAATTTGTAAAAAGTCCATTTTTTAAAGTTTAATATTTTGGTAGTTTATAAATTGACAAAAAAAAAAAACATGAAAATAGGGCTTTTGGGGAATAATACAATTTAGTGCAGAAAAATAGTGTCGCCTAATGCTTTGGAGGAAGGAGATCTAGAATTAGTGACGTTTATTGACTATTTTGTAACAATAAAGCGTCGCCATGATTTACTTATTTTTATTTCTTTTATTATTTGGATTAATCTTAAAAATCATTTAAAAAAGTTTAAAAAATACAAATAAATAGTTTAATTTTTGTTATATTAGTTATTAAGTGTTTAGTTTAAGATTTTTTTTTTAAATTTGCATTTTTAGGATTTAATTTTAAAATTTTTGTTATTTAGACGCGTTTTTAAGTTCCCGTTATTTAATTTTAATTTCGTAATTGCTTCTGTTTTTAGTTTAGCTTGCCTGTTAAGTTTTCCCGTTACCTTTTTATGTGCTTTTACAGTGATTTTAGAAAACAAATCAAAAATCTTTTCATTCAATTAACCCTTTTTTTTTTTTTTTCAAATTTTAACCGATCTCGACTTTCAAAGTCACTCCTCGTTGGGATTTACGACCCGGGAATCCCAATACTTCAACGGTTTACTACAATTATGATTTTTTGATAATTAGTCATAGTATTATATTTTTATAATTATTATATATAATTTTTTTATTTTATATTTAAAAAGGGTTAATTAATCTTCTAACAATGCATCATGTGTCTATAGTGCAAGGAATAAAATCTACCATGTTGATAGAGAAGAGAGTATCCATGGTAAGAGGAAACATCTTACATTGATGCTGGAGCTAAGCTCTTGGGGGATCAAGATAATGAGATGTCCAGGAGAACTTCTGGATGATATTTATGAAGGCTGATTAAGACCAAGAAGTTAAGTGATTTTGAAACAAGCCTCCTAGTGAAGATAAGCTTTTATTACAAGAAAACTTGGAAGGATTAGAAGGTGAACTCCAAGTTTGGGGGATTGTTGGGAATAAAAGACTTCTTAATGTGTTAAAGTTAAATGCTGCTAGTTATGATTGTTAACTATGTTGGTTCAGTTATAATGTGTTTGGAAGTTAACTGACTGATGCTCAAGATTGACTTGTCATTACTACTGCTAGTGTTATATTGTACTTTTTGCCAGTACAAAATGTTTCTATGCTAGAAGTCGTTTCTGTGTTTATACATAGTTTTTACTATTAGCCTTTTGTTTTTTGTGTTAGTATGTACAAGATAGATGTATGAGATATTTTAAGAAAGGATTATGTATGAGTAGAAAACGCTTTGTAAGCCCATTAGGGTTCCTTGGTGTATAAAAGGAGACCCTAGGGAATGTAGTTTATCTATCTCTCATTCATATATGTTCTTGATATATAGCTTCAAGGTTGTAAACCCTAGTACTCCACAGAGTACTCGTATTATTGATAATAATAATATTAGAGATTTTTAGTAATATTCTTCTAAGTATTAAAGAGTAGATTCCGCATACTCTTTAGTATTCACAAAGTTTCTACCATAGTTGTTTTGGATTTATCCAAAGTTAAACTTAACCTTTACAAGCTAAGGAATCGATCTTAAGTTGGGATCAACAAGAGGTTATCAGAGCTTGTGTTTTGAAATACTTTGATCTAGAAGAACACTATAAAAGAAGAATCTCTACTCGCAAGGAAGAGATGGATCTAGAATCTGCTCAACCACTACTACTAAAAGCTAGCCATTCTCAAACTTTGGGTTACATTTGATTTTATGAAGGAATAAGAATTGAGCAAATACTTTCTAGGCAAGTCACCTCAATGCTCTATGGGATGTCATAGAGAATGGAAATTCCTTCAAACACCAGCAGGCTTTAAACAACAACTAATGATGATGGACCTCAAGCTTCACTAGTACCAGTGTCCTGTAATACTGATCATAAAGGATAAGAGAAGAATGATGTGAATGCAAAGAAGTTTGTTACGATGGCAAATTCCTGATGAAACATTAATAATATTTAATCAGTACAAGGAATGCTTCGACTTTGTTTGATGCATATTCAAAGATTTGATGGTAATGAAGCCACAAGAAGACTAAGAGACTCTTCTGTAGCAAATGTATTGAGTACTTTAGTGCTCAAGAACAAAGACTCTTGATCTTTAATTTTTAACAGGCGTTAGAAGATTGTAAGTTAGAGTGGCTATCTTGGGTGAAAATATTTCACAAGAAGAGCATCAATTTGAAAATTTTTGAGAAGTTGCTTCTAAGTGGAATACTCATGTTGTGGTCTGGAGGAAATAAACCTGAGTATTCTATAATGAGCTTTGATGCATCTCTACAAATAATTTCAAGATTGGTTGAACAAGAGGTTAAAAGAACTGCAGCTCAAGCTTAAGTTCTCAGAAAATGCTTCTTGTGTTCATCCCCTTGCATGGGTGTAATGAAGTTTAATACTGCTTACGAAAGTTTAGTACTGCTAACACTCAAGTTAGCCCTACTAGCACTCAAGTTAGCACTGTTAGTATTGCTAACTTAAGTGATGACACTGTTTATGCATTTTTGGCGAGTCAACCAAACGGGTCTCAACTTGTATATGATGACCTTGAACAAATCCATGAAGATGACAGAGAAGAGATGGATTTGAAATGGCAGTTAGCATTGTTGAGCATGAGGACAAGAAGGTTTTTCCAGAAAACTAGTAGAAAGATCACTCTCAATGGAAGTGACACATTTGGATATGACACATCCAAGGTAGAGTGTTTTAACTGCCACAAGATGGGACACTTTGCCAAGGGTATGCTGAGGACCTAGAACCGAAGGATAGCATGAATAGGAATCAATGATAGCTATAGCAGGACTGTAAAATTGGAAGAAATTCTTCCAAAGCCATGGATGGCTATTAATGGAGATGGTTTTTATACTGAAGCTATATGGCAGATGATGATAGTCCCCATACAATCATGGCTCTTATGGCTTTGCTTCAGACTCAATGAGGTACATAATGAAAAACCTTGTTCAAAAACTTGTCTAAAAGCTTTGAAAACTCTTAAAACTAAATTGATGATTTAAGAATTAGCGTTTAACAATCTGTGTTTCAATTTAGCTACTTATAAAAGTGGGTTGCATCTGTAGTAACGAGCAACTTGGTCTTTTATAAAAATGAATGAAGGTTATTTTTTGTGAGCAACTTGATGTTCTTAAAAGGAAGAATATCTCATATAAAAGACTCTTAAATTAGTATGCTAAAGTGAGTTAGAAAGCTTAAAGCAAGATAAAGAAGCAATTCAACTTATAATGGAAAAATTTTATAATGCTTCTAATGTCTAGTCAAATTAATAGGGAGTCTGATAATTGATAATAAGTAGAAAGGGTTTGGGGAGTTTTTAGCCTATTTTTCTTGTTTTTATTATAAGGTTGTTCCACATCCCATAAGGGGTATTTTCCAACCTCAAATCTAAATTTTTCCTACTTGGTCTAGAGGAGTTTCAACAGCCGAGTTTTTGAAAGCTATGGACCTATGACTAGTAAGAGTGTTAGTGATAAATATTAATGGGTTAAGGAATCTCTGTTGCCCCATTGGTTGAAGAGTTGGTGTCAGATGATAAATTAGAAAAGAAAACTATTTCTCCTACTGTTGCTAAGATAGAATTTGTTAGACCTAAAAAACAAGAAAAACCAATTAGGAAACCAGTTAAGTATGCTGAAATGTATAGGTCACAAAGCCCTAGGGGAAATCAAAGAAAACTTGAATAATCAGATGTTCTCCTAACAGCTGGAAGGGACTTTGTGATGTACAATAAGTCTTGTCTTTGGTCTGTGAAGTTTGACCCATGTGAGGCATCTGACTGTAATTACCATCAAGGGAAAGGTGGTATCTGGGAATAATTATACAAGGGTGAATTACAATTATTCTACTAAAAAGGCTCACCCTAGTGCTCACAGGAACATGGCTCCAAGAGCAGTTTTAATGAAAACTGGCCTAAGACCACTTAATATTGCTAGGCCTGTTAATACTGCTCATTCCAAAACTACAGTTTATAGTGCTAGACCAATGTCACATTTTTCTAAATCAGCACAATCAACTATAAAAAGGCCCTATCAAATAAGAACAACATTAACTAACAAAAACTTCAGTCAAAAGGTTAATACTGCTAAGGGAAAATTTTATACTACTAGGCCAAAAGCAGTTAATACTGCTAGGCCAAATTCGCTACGTAGCGTAATGATTTTCTGTGTGGGCAAATCAGTTTAATGCTGTTAAAATGCTCGATATTGGGTTTGGAGACCTCCAAACTTAATAGTGCATAATTACTTTGAAGAGACATTAATTTTATTGATGCATGAGGCTGATCCAATTCAGTGATGGCTTGGTGTCATCAAAGGAAATTAATTTTTCCTTATTTTTATGTGCAGGGTATCCATTAAAAAGAAGATAAACTGCTATGTCTTGACAGTGGCTATGGCTCAAGGACATGACAGGGAACATGTCCTATCTCTTAGACTTCAAGGAATTTGATGGAGGATATGTTACCTTTAGGGGAGGAGCCAAAGGAGGGAAAATTACTAGTAAAGGAACTCTTAAAACGGTAAGGCTTGATTTTTGTGGATGTGTACTTGTCAAGGAGTTAAAAGTTTAACCTTTTTAGTGTTTCACAGATGTGTGACAAAAAGAACAGTGTTCTTTTTACTGACACTGGATGTTTTGTTCTGTCTCCTGACTTTAAGTTAGCTGATGAAAGTCAGGTTTTACTTAAAGTTCCTAGAAAGAACAATATGTACAGTGTTGATATGAAGAATATTGTTCCTAAAGAGAGTTTAACTTGTCTTGTTGCAAAGGCCACACTTGATGAATCAATGCTATGGCATAGGAGGCTAGGTCATGTAAATTTTAAAACTATTAATAAACTTGTTAAGGATAACCTTGTGAAAGGTTTACCTATAAAACGTTTTGAAAATGACCAAACTTGTGTTGCTTGTCTTAAGGGAAAGCAACACAAAGCCTCTTGTAAGTCCAAGATTCAGAACTCTATTACTCAGCCTTTATTCATGTTGCATATGGACTTGTTTGGTCCAACTTTTGTGAGCAGCTTAATGAATAAGAAATATTGTCTAGTTGTCACTGATGATTATAGCAGATTTACTTGGGTTTTCTTTTTAGCATCTAAGGATGAAACTAGTGGCATTCTTAAGAGCTTTATAACTCAGATAGAAAATCTAGTTGATAAGAAAGTAAAGATAATCAGATGTGACAATGGAACAGAGTTCAAAAATAGAGTTATGAGTGAGTTTTGTGAAAAGAAAGGCATTAAGAGGGAATTTAGTGTAGCTAGAACTCCTCAGCAAAATGGTGTTGCTGAGAGAAGAAATAGGACACTAATTGAGGCTGCTAGAACCATGTTAGCTGACTCTAAGTTACCTACTACATTTTGGGCTGAAGCAGTTAATACTGCTTGCTATGTGTAGAATAGGGTATTAGTAGTCAAGCCTCATAACAAGACTCCTTATGAAATCTTTAGAGGTAGAACACCTTCTCTAAGATTCATAAAACCATTTGGGTGTCATGTTACCATTCTTAATACTTTAGATCATTTAGGAAAGTTTGTTGGAAAGTCTGATGATGGATTCTTTGTTGGATACTCATTAAATAGTAAGGATTTTAGAATATACAACATTAGAACTAGGAAAGTAGAAGAAAACTTGCATGTTAGGTTCTTGAAGGATAAGCCTATTATTGCAGGTGATGGACCAAAATGGCTGTTTGATATTAATGTTCTAACAAAATTAATGAATTATGTGCCAGTTGTTGCAGGTACAAACTCTAATGATTTTGTAGGTACAAAAGAAAGTAATGGTGCAGGTCCTTCTAGCAAGGAGTCAGGATCTAGCCAAGACTACATCTTAATGCCACCTTGGAAAGATGGTTTACTATTTGATTCTTCTTCAAAGGATGCTAGCAATAATGAACCACAACCTTCTAATGATGCTGAAAAAAGGATGATGAAGGTGGAATCGATGATCAAGAAAGGACTGAAAACAGTGCTCAAGATGTTAATACTGCTTGGCCAAGTATTAATATTGCCAGTACAAATTTTTAATACTAGTAGTCTAAATATTAATACTGTTAGTCTAACAGTTCCTATTGCTCTACTTGAATCTACATATGCTGATTTCTTTGGTGATGAATCAGAACTGGATTTAAGCAACATTGCTACCACATATCTAGTTCCTTCTACTCTAAATACAAGAATCCATAAAGATCATTCACTTGATCATGTGATTGGTGATATGCATTCTGGTGTACAAACAAGGAGAATGATAAATGAACAAGGGTTTATTAGTGTTGTTTATGAAGGAAAAACTCATGAAGACCTTCATACTTGTCTATTTACATGTTTCCTATCTCAGGAAGAACCCAAGAAGGTAATCCAAGCATTAAAAGATCCAAGTTGGATAGAAGCTACGCAAGAAGAGCTTCTGCAATTCAAATTACAACAAGTTTAGACATTGGTGGATTTACCTTATGGCAAGAGGGCCATTGGAACCAAATAGGTATACAAAAACAAGAAAGATGAGAGAGATTTTGTGATTAAAAACAAGGCTAGACTAGTTGCACAGGGTTACACTTAAGAAAAATGAATAGATTATGATGAGGTTTTTGCTCCAGTTGCTAGGATTGAAGCAATTAGGCTGTTCTTAGCCTATGCCTCATTCAAAGATTTTGTTGTGTACCAGATGGATGTGAAGAGTGCATTTCTGTATGGCAAGATTGAGGAGGAAGTCTATGTCTGTCAACCTTCAGGATTTGAAGATCCAGAGTTCCCTAATAAAGTTTACAAGGTAGAAAAGGCATTATATGGTCTACATCAAGCTCCTAGAGCCTGGTATGAGACTCTATCTACCTATTTATTTGACAATGGATTTCAAAGAGGTCAGATTGATACGACTTTATTTATTAAAAGAATTAAAAGTGATATAGTTCAAGTATATGTTGATGATATCATTTTTGGGTCTACAAGGAAGGAGATGTGTACTCAGTTTGAAAAGATGATGCATAAAAGGTTCCAGATGAGTTCTATGGGAGAGCTCACTTTCTTCTTGGGACTGCAAGTGACACAGAAAAATGATGGGATTTTCATAAGTCAAGACAAGTATGTGGAAGAAATTTTGAAGAAGTTTGGTTTCTCAACTGTGAAGACAGCAAGTACACCTATGGAAACTTCAAAGCCATTACTCAAGGATGCAGAAGCTGAAGATGTTGATGTTCACTTATATAGATCAATGATTGGATCATTGATGTATCTAACAGCTTCTAGGCCTGATATAATGTTTGTTGTATGTGCTTGTGCAAGATTTCAAGTCACACCTAAAGTTTCACATCTTCATGCTATGAAAAGAATCTTTAGATACTTGAAAGGTTAACCTAAATTGGGCCTTTGGTATCCTAAGGACTCACCATTTGACTTGGAAGCATATACTGACAGTGACTATGCTGGTGCTAGTTTAGATAGGAAATCCATAACATGAGGTTGTCAATTTCTTAGAAGAAGATTGATTTCATGGCAATGCAAGAAGCAAACCATAGTTGCTAACTCTACTACTGAAGCAGAGTATGTAGCTGCTGCTAGTTGTTGTGGACAAGTACTCTGGATTCAAAATCAAATGCTGGATTATGGATACAACTTCATGAATACCAAGATTTTCATTGATAATGAAAGCACAATCTGCATAGTTAAGAATCCAGTGTTTCACTCAAAGACTAAGCACATTAAGATTAGACATCACTTCATCAGGGATTCAAATGAGAAGAAGCTTATACAGATGATTAAGATTCACACAAATCAGAATGTTGCAGATCTCCTCACAAAAGCATTTGATGTTGGCAGATTTCAATATCTAATTGCAAGTATTGGAATGCTTAACCTCTGAAGCATTGATTGAGGGGAGGTTAATTGTATTAATATGCAGCAGAAATGATGCTTGAACTGGAATGGAACAGCAGCTAATGATGAAATTCAAGTTAGTACTGTTGGCCTACCTTACTACTGGTATGTATACTTTCTACTGTTGTTATAATTAATACTATGAGCATTGAGAGAAAATAAAAATAGACAGAGAGAAAAAGTGAGCTTAAAAGAATTGAGAGAAAATAAAAACAGACAGAGAGAAAAAGTGAGCTTAAAAGAATTGAGAGAAAGCAAAAACAGACAGAGAGAAAGTGTGAGCTCAAAAGAATAGAGAGATTTATGAAATAAAAACAGACAGAGTGTTTCAGTGAGCAAAAGAATTGAGAGATACAATGAGCTTAAAAACAGAAAAAGAGCTTGTGAGAATCAACATTGATGATGGAAATGCCGTTTGGAACAAAATTGAGGTTAAAACTGGTACCTCAAAAGTTAATACTGTTAGGCTAAACTTAGTACTGCTATGTTACCGTTAATACTGTTTGGAGCATAACAGATTTTCCTTAATTAAATATAGACGTTGAGATATTTCTGCCAACAACTTCGCTTATAGGTTTCCTTAAATTGGATGATTCTTGACCTTTCTTTTACTCAAAAGACATTCTCAAGATAAAGAATCGAGTTTATTCAGTCGGTCCAATCAAAACCTTAAGTGCTCTCTATATAATCTCAATTGCTTTTGTCCAACACATATACTCTCATAAACGAACCTATCCCAGACCTTAATCGAACTTCTGTTAATCAACAATGGTGAATTTAGAATTCTACGACAAACACAACGTGGTTGCTTATCTAAAGAAACCATCTGGGAGTGAAGGATTCCAAGTGATAGTAGATTTTCTCAATGGTAGTCATATAAGGTATGCTCTTACTAAGAATCCTACTATCTATGTTTCTTTCATCAAAAAGTTTTGTCAGACTGCTACTATTAGAACAGTTGATAATGGAGAACAAGAAATAACTGCCACAGTTGATGGCAAAGAATTCACGGTTACTGAAGCATCTGTTAGGATACATCTCCAATTAGCAGATGTAGATGGTATTAGTTTTTTGCCAACTACTAAAATTTTTGATCAACTCTCACTGATGGGGTATGTTTTAACTGATGATAAACTAACTTTTCAAAAAGGTAAATTTTCCCCTCAGTGGAGATTTTTGATCCATACCATCCTACACTGTCTTAGCCTTAAGAAAACTTTTTGGGAACAATTTAGTAGCAATATAGCAACTGCTATTATTTGCTTGGCTACAAACAGAACTTTTAACTTTTCTAAATTGATTTTTGATGGTATGGTGAAAAACTTGGATAGTAAATATAAATTTTTAATGTATCCAAGATTTATTCAAATATTTTTGGATAAGAACAAAAGATTCCTCCCCACAACAAAAAATATATTGCTCCTAATTTAACTTCCAAAAACTTTTTTGCAATTGTGGAAAAGAGGTTTTCTAGGGAACAAACACCTTTGTTCCAAGTATGCTTAGCAATTTCAAGCGGAAGAGGGTTGAAGGCTTCAGGATATCCTTGAACCCATCACCACCTTCTACTGCTCAACCTACTAATGAAGAACTAATCCCTAATGTTGTATCATCATCACACTAAAAGACTCAAACACCTAGGCAAGCCTTAAACAATGTCACTGAGTTACTTCAGACTAGTGAGCCTATACCCAATGTACCAGATGAGGTTGTCTATGAGGAGTGAGATAACAGAGTGGAAAGGGCTACCACTATTGCTGCTAGCTTAGATGCAGAGCAGGCTAGTGGTAACATTAATAGGACCCAATCCACGGCAATACCTAATGTGCCTCTTCCTTAGGGAATTGGTGCAGGTGGTAGTCCCAGGTGCCAAGAAACCATGGGGGGTTCCATTGCTCAGACTAGGTCTGAGAGGGTACTTACACTGCCTCGTGATTCACCTCTCCCAAGAGTTTACACACTTAGAAGTGATGAGGGCAGTATGACACTACAAGAATTAACGGTTTTATGTACAACATTGTCCAAGAAAGTGGAAATCTTTGAGGCAGATTTGAAGCAAACTAAGAAAGTATATGGTGCTGCTTATACCAAGCTTATCATGAAGGTGAAAAAGTTAGAGAAGACTATCAAGATAAGCCATTCCCGAAGGAGAGCCAAAATTGTTGTTTCAAATGATGAAGAGGATTCAGAGGATTCTTCCAAATAGGAGAGGATGATAGAAGAAATTGATCAAGATGTAGGAGTTACTTTGGTTACTCCTACACAGGGAAAAGATCAACTTGAAGATCAGTTAGGAGTTCTTAGTGCAGCTAAAGTTCTTGCAGATGTAGATAAAACAAATGTTCACACTTATACTAGAAGAAGAAGGGCAGTTAGTGCTGGTAGTGGTGGAATTAGTACTGCTGAAGAATCAGTTAGTACTGCTGGTGCATTAATGCCAGTTAGTACTGCTGGTATAGTTCAAGAGGTTAACATCAGTATTCCTTCACCAGTTGTAGTCAATGATAAAGGTAAAGGTAAAATGAAGGAATCTGAGGAGGAACAAACTAAGAGAACTAAATTACAGCAAGAACAAGAGAGGCTTGGTCATGAAGTAGCAGTGAGACTGCAAGAGGAACTGGATGAAGAAGAAAGACAAAGGATGGCTAGAGTTCATGAAGCAGCTCAATCTTTTTCTGAGCAAGAATGGGAAAAGATTAGAGTAAGAGTTGAAGCTGATGAAGAGCTATCTAGGAGACTACAAGCAGAGGAAAGGAACAAGTACATTGAAGTTGATCAAGTAAAGATGCTTGTAGATCTTATTAATCAGAGAAAGAAATATTTTGTTGCACGGAAAGCTGAAGCAAAGAGGAACAAGCCCATGACACAAGCTCAACAGAGGAATTATATGATTAATTACATCAAGCACATAGGAAGTCATACACTGCAGCAATTGAAAAGATGTTCTTTTGATGAGCTCAAGGAATTATTTGAAACTACAATGAAGAATGTCAACACTTTTGTACCCATGGAGACTGAAGATAGAGGAAGAGCATCAGAGTTAGCAGCTGGAAGTTCACAAGCAACAATTGTTGATTCTGCAGAAGTTGGAAGTTCTAAAAGGGTTGCAGAAGCAGAACTTGATCATGAAGGTTCTAAGAGGCAAAAGACTAATGAAGCTTTAGGATCAGTTCAAGAACAACCAGAAGAAGAGGAAAAAGAATTGTCATAATAGGATTTACAACAAATGATGATGGTAGTTCCAGTGGAAGAAGTTTAGGTTGAAGCCTTACAGGTCAAATATCCAATCATTGACTGGGAGGTTTACACTGAAGAATCTAGAAAATATTGGAAGATCATCAGGGTTGGTAATCATACAGAAGCATATCAATTCTTTGAGGATATGTTGAAAATCTTTGACAGGGATGACTTGGTGATGCTATGGAATTTGGTTAAAGAAAGATTCAGTTCAACAGAACCTACTAATGACAAAGAAAGAGCATTATGGGTTGAATTGAAGAGGTTGTTTAAGCCTAATACTGATGATACACTATGGAAACTTCAGAGATATATGCATGATCCACTGTAATGGAGATTATATGATACATGTAGGGTTTATCATGTGTCTACAGAGAAAGGGATAGATATTTTCATGCTGGTAGAGAAAGAATATCCATTGTCAAAAGGAGTTCTGACTTTAATGTTGGTTAACAGGTTGTTAGTAGAACAACATTCAGAGATGGCAAATGAGCTTCTAAGGAAAATCTTCATACAAGCAAATAGACCAAGACAATAAAGTGTTTGGAAGTATCCTCTTAGCACAGATGAATTAATTCAAAGAAACTTGTAGATTTGAAGGTAAATCACAAGTTTAGGGGAGGATTGTTAGAAATTAAACTCATACACTTAATACTATCAAGCCAAAGACTTAGTACTGCTCAAGATTCAAATTGCCAGTACTAACTAGTTAGTACTGCTAGAAGAAAGTTAGTACTACCAGTACTAACTTAACACTGCTAAAGGAGTTAAGACTGTTGCATGAAGACTTAAGACTGCTAAAGGGATAAAGACGTATGAAGTGATAAGTATTGACTTATTCAGTGTATATTCTATTTAGTTAGAAAGATATGCATATAAGATTAGAATTATAGAAGATCTGTAGTTATCTTGTAAAGGACTCCTTGGTGTATAAAAAGAGATCCTATGTTATGGTATTTGACACACAATAGTAATAGCTTCAAGGTTGTAAACCCTAGTACTAGACAGAGTACTCGTATTATTGATCTTAATAATATTAAAGCTTTTTGTTACATCTTTATTCAATCATATTTACTGTTACATTCATAGTTCTTCTAAGTATTAAAGAGTAGATTCCGTACACTCTTTAATATACAAACAAAGTTTCTACTAAAGTTGTTTTGGATTTATTCAAGGTAACTTAACCTTTACAAGCTAAAGAATTAATCATAGTTTGGGATCAACAAAGACGTTCAAGCCAATTGCTAGCTTGATTGCGAAGGGAAAATGTAAATAAATGCATGCGCGTTCTTTCCCTATTTGCAGCATCAAGGTCGATTGAGTCCACAAGTTTTAATAAATCCTTAAGATGTTGGTTTGGATCCTCAAACTGAAGTCCGTGGAATGAGCATCCGTTTTGCCCTAACCAGATGGTGTCGGATCGAAGAGGCGCTATATTGTTCCCTTCGGGGAGCTCAATGGTGTTCCTATAGCCCTCGTGGCTAGGTTTGGAGTAATCTTTAAGAGTACGGATAGGATTTTCGTCTCCCATGGAGGTCAACGAAAATGGATTACGAAACAAATAACACGAAGAAAAGATAGAGTACAAGAAAGCTAATATACTAAAAATAAAAATCTTACTTGATAGAAATCAAGTGAGTAGACCTAAGTTAAAAAATGGTCGAAACCTAACTATTCCCTGGCAGCGGCGCCAAAAACATGATGTGCGGTTGTCATTAGACTTCAACAAGAAGTTTTATAACTCCCTAGGCAGTGCACCTAATCGTTGTAGTAAAGTATAGGCAATACTCGGTGGTTGTTATCATTCTGTATGGGAATAGGTTGGGAAGGGTCGATCAAGATCTAACAGAGGTCTACGGGGTTGAGAGAAGATTCTTTTTGTATTTTTATTTTATAGAAAGTAGGTAAAATCATGGTTTGAGAGGTTTGTTTTGTTTAACTAATTAAACTAAATATAATCTAAACTACTGGTGATAACTTTATGATAAAAAGATGTATTTACTTAATCATGTACTACTCCTTATATTTCTTCTCCTAATCATGTTGCTTTGTCACACTTGTGATGATCTGTGTAAGTATTTCCTAAGTCATGAACGAATTACACGAACCCGCAGTCTATTTAATATTCCGTTAAGGCAACGCACAAGTAAGGTAGTATGAAGACTATTACAAGGCCCCTAAGAGTATATTAAATGCAATTGAAATATCTTATGAGGGATCAACCATATTAAGGGTAAGGTAGTATGAAGACTATTAGCGATGGTATCCTTTCTACACACTCGCGTTTCCCTAGACGTCTATGCCAATTTAATATCTTATGGCTAGTTTTCTAAATCCTAATGCACATATCCATCACAAGAAGTAACATTAAAAGGATCTACAATCTAAGTTTCATACAATCATAAGTAAATACAAAGGAGGGTTTAACCTAGCATGTTATAAAGAAAGCAAGAACATAAATCAATCAAACAACACATTGACATATTGAATGATTAAACATAAACAATCTTACTTGGTTAAAACATGGATTAAGGTCAGTTACAATAGGGTTTTGAGGCCCTAAAGACGACCTAAAAGCTTCTAGAATGATTAGGGTTTGTCTTCCAAGAGTTATACAAAGTTACACACTAAAAACCTTGAAATCGATTTTGTATATATAAGAAAAGCTTCGCGAAGGCGTCGTCTTGTAGTTGTGACGCCGTCGCCAAGTGGAATCTTCTAGAGCCGCTTTAAGTCGGCTACGTTCTGACGCCGTCATCAAATCCATGATGTCGTCACCTTGAAAATCCTAACGTCGTCGCTTGAAGCCTGCGACACCGTCTCCACGCTCGGTATGCACAATTCTTCAAGATAAATAGTGTAGAGTCGTAGTCTTGTCCGCTTCTTCTCCAAATGAGCCCAAGTCACGTGTATTTTCTCCAAATGCCATCCAAGTGATAAAAGTTATAGAAAGGGATCTCGAAGAGACTAGTCTAATTTGGTACGATATATATTGGGGTTTTTGAGTCATAGAGAGTCTGTATTTTATTGGACTTGGCGAGAAGTGTTAAGAGCAGACGGAAGAAAAAGAGGATTAGGATGCTTATCTTTCTTCCTACACCTAACTTAGCTATCTGAGGCTAGAAGCTGCAAAGGGGGATTCCAGATGGGATGCTTTGGTGATATCGCCAAGAGATGGTTATTTTGACCCGATGGAGTTCTATTATGCCCCTTCCTCTGAACCAAGATTAAGCACATAATCTGGGCATATTTGCATGATTTAGGGGGTTAAATGACCCCAAAATAGTGTATAAAATGAAACCTCATCATGTATGTTATGTTTTCTTGATCTATAGGATCGATTGGTATTTGAAAGTATCCAGAAAAACCATCAAGGAAACAGAAGTATTTATTTCCTGTGAGTCTTTCTAACATTTGATCCATGAATGGCAAAGGAAAATGGTCCTTTATGGTTGCTTCATTGAGTTTATGATAGTCGATGCACACTCGCCAACCCATAACAGTTCTTGTTGGTTGTTGCGGTCGTCGTAAGGGACTTCTACAAGAAGTTTTACAACTCCCTAGGCAGAGTACCTAACCGTTGTAGTAGTAGTATAGGCAAGACTCGGAGGTTGTTATCGTTCTCTAGGGGAATAGGTTGGGAAGGCTTGATCACGGTCTAACGGAATTTTAGGGGTTGAGAGAAAATTATTTTTGTATTTTTATATTTATAAGAAAGCAGTAAAATCATATGTTTGAGAGGTTTGGTTGGTTTTAGCTATAAAACTAAATAATAAACTACACTAATGGTGATAACAATATAATAAAAAGATTGTATTCATTTAATCATGTATTACTCCCTAGATTACTTCTCCTAGTGTTGTTGCTTTGTCACACTTGTGATGATCTATGTAATTATTTCCTAAGTCATGAACGGATTACACGAACCCGCCGTCTATTTAATATTCCGTTAGGGCAACAATAACACAACGTAAGGAAGTATGAAAGCTAATTACCGGCCCCCAAGAGGTATATTAACATGCATTTGAAATATATTACACTTTAGATCAACCATATAAAAGGGGCAATAGGTAGTATGAATGACTGTTACCCGATAGTATCCTTTTCTCACATCATGTTTCCCATAGACCTATCAACAGCGATTACAGACAAAAGCTTGTGTGTGTCTAAAGCATAACATGCATATTATCACAAGATGCAACACCATAGATCTACTTTCTAGGTTTCATACAATCATAAATGATTACATTAAGGTGTTTAGCACCAAGCATGTTAAGTTAAAGCAAGTACAATAAAGAATTCAAACAACAGACAGATTGAATGATCAGATAGTTTTCTTGATCTAAACATGAATTGAAGGTGACTACAATGGGTTTTGAAGCCACTAAAGGTCCTAATAAGCTGCCAAACGAACTAGGGTTTGTCCCCCTTTTTTACTCTAAATTTACATACACAAAACCCTAATTTCAGGTTTGTATTTATAAGAATATCGTTGTGATGGCGCCGCATTTTAATTGTGACTCCGTTATAAATTAGAATCTTCTAGATCCGAGTTGAGTCGATGCGGGCCTGACGCCGTCAAGAGATGTTGTGACGCCGTCACTAGATGAAGTGTGACGGCGTCGTGTATAAATGGTGACGCCGTTTCCAGTCATTGAGACTTTAAATCTTGAAGAGTCTTGGTGTTGGTTTGTAGTCTTGTCCGTTTCTTCTAATGAGCCCAAGTCATGTGTATTTCCTCCAAATGCCTTCCAAATGCTAAATACCTAAAAAGGAATGATTAAGTACCTATTTTGGGCATAAATGCACAATTTAAAAGGTTAAATGACCCCGAAAACGTGTATAAAATGACACCTCATCAAATACCCTTACACTTGGGATTTGCTTGTCCTCAAGAAAATAGGCTTTTCTACCTAGACAATAGCATTATTAAGGTCATTTAACCTACTATTTAAAAGTATTTTACAACACAACCTTCTAGACCTCGTAATAACAACAGGGAAAGTATATACTAGCACCTCACATAAGTGTTTGGGATTCTCTCTTTCTCTCGGTTGTATAATAAATTATAACATAACGGGAAACGGAAAATAAACACTCATTACCTGTCATAGCATATAAATTACCATAGGCTTGGTAAATGACCAAACCTCCACCGCAAGGAGCCAGCATTATTCATTACTATCTAAGAGGTATTTTTAAAGGGATGTGGGGTGTAGGTGTAAGATAACACATAATGGAAACGGAAACGGATGGGATACATTTGGATGGCCTTGGGTAAATTTGGAGTGGAAGGGTTAGCTAATTATTTACACGAATACACGCTGGTTTAGTTGCTAAGCCATGACTCGGACGAAGAAATACAAACTCTACACAACTCTACATCAATCTCTCTTTTTTGAATAACATAATATATCACAACATGGGGTTTATAAAACGTACCCCTACACTTGAGCTTTTTACATGCCCAATATTTATAATCTAACTAATGACCCGATTTGAGGTGGATCAAAATAACATGGAGATCATCTGACAAATATATGGGGGTATTGACTTAACTTTTCTTCCCTATTCTTCCGCAAAATAAATGCTACCATGAATCTCAATCGTCCCAAAACTGTATTTACAAGGATAAGGACTTAGCAACCGTGTACTCAAATAATTAACTTGGGTTAACACAATAATGTACTAAAGGTGAGTACATACAAGATAGGCTAAGGCGATTTGGGTGTAATGATTAGTTTAAGATTTAACAATGTTCTTCATTAATAGTCTGGCTTAACCAGAAAATTACGAGAACTGTGAAAAAGGATAGGCTCAGAGGGTTGTACTGGCGGGATCTGCACTTAAAAAATGATGTGATGGTAAGGGTTGTGGGTTAGTTAGATGATCGGAATATCATCGTGACCGATCATAACAATTTATGTTTTATACCATGGTTAATCATAATGCCTTTATCTAGAAATTCTTTAATACTCATTATGCGGTCTTGGGATGCATCACAATAACAAGTTCTAGAATTTAATATACTACTAGTATACTCATATAATTTAATACCAATCTTAATGCTCCAAAAAAGGCGACAAAGACCACACGTATACATCTGTGATGACGGAATAGACACATATGACTGCTCACTCCTTAACACGAGAAAGCTAAAGATATAAACTATCTTGGGTATCAATAATGGATACCCGAATTCCTATAGATCTAAAGGCGAACCTCCCATTTTTATGCTAGTCATATACATTCCTATCCATGAGACGCTATTAATACTTGGTTTTCGTCGGTATGTGTCATAAAAAAATTTAAATTTTGGTCAAAATTACCTTTTTATGCTATGTTTCGATATATTACCTATCATTTTAAGGAACAAAGCAAATGACAAATGAAAGAATAGTTTCTAAGGCTTATTTTCCCACTACACTTAAATTGAACATTGTCCCCAATGTTGTATAGAAGTACCCGTAAAAACGAATAAAGAGATAAGAAAACAAGGAAAAGAAACTAGTACTCCCTTGGTTTGCTCAATAATGGAGAAGAAACATGCTATAACTGGTTAAATCATCCTCTAAGAATCGTCTAATGAAAACTTTCTAAGAACTTCCAAGCTTCTTCTCATCAAATATAACCTGTAATCAAAGACAAAGACAACTACACCAAGCATAAAATGTGCGATATAATAATATACAGTGTGAAATTAGGGTTGACTCTATAAAGCAGTAAAGATAGGATGAGAGAATTGTTAAACTCATGGTTTTGCAGGTTTATAAAAGATTTTAAATTTTTTAAGTGTTGTACAAGTTTTATTTTCAAAAATACTTAAAATTTCCGAGTTTTCCTGTAACTGGGCGATTGACGCCGTCAGGAATATCCTGACCCCGTCACAAGTGTCGCGGTGACGGCGTCGCGTGTAAATCGTGACGCCGTCTCTACACTTTATGAAAACTCATTTTTCGTTTTTGATGAAAAATTTCCTGCACTCATTCTTATAAGTTATTTTCCTGTACAAAATGTTGCATAACAACATGAGAATTAACAATTCAATCATATGACTCGAAACTGACGCGAATTAATCTAAACAATTTATTTTAAATGTTTGAATTTGGTTCTAAGAACCAGCTTTAAGCTCATTTGGATTTTGTTGCTAGTTTGCTTAATTTTATAGTTTGCTAGTTCATGCTCAATTTTAGTGTTTAAAGTACTTCTAGCATTAGATTCTATGCAATCATAGAAAATAAAGCATTCATAAGCTTCCTAGAACTTTTTTCCTTTTCATCATTAAGCTAATTTGAGCTTTTTTATAGCTGTTTGGTAAAACATACTCAAACCCCTATTTTCTGTAACAGCTTAGTTAGAAGCTCTTTTAGAGCTGATCATTTAGTATTCGACTATAGTGTTTTTGTTAAATTGTTCACCCTATCTTCCTTACAACTTTGCTCTTTTAATTTTTAGTGATAAGCACTTATTATGAATTTAAGCTTATAAATGGCTTAAATTTGTATCGGGGTAAGTCCTCAGGGAACCATTCCTGTAATATTTCTGTTTTAGTTGTTACCTAGTTATTCCTTGCCTGTTAAATGTTTAGCCGTATGTCCTAAGTCTTTTTCACGTTAGTCCCTAAGTTAGTTTTAATTAGTTTATTAAGTTTTAATAAATAGTTTAGGGTTAGGTTTTATAATTATTTAAATAGACCGTAAGAAAAAAGTAAAAATTAGGTGCTTTTATTTTTATAAAATTTTTGCACACTTTTCTTATTTAGTGTAATTTTTATAAAGATTTTAGGATTTAATTTTAATATTTCATTATTTTTAGTTTTTAAGTATTTTTAAAACTAGAAAAAATATATCTTTAATCCAAAAAGCAAAGAAACAAAATTGTTTTTTCTTATTTCCCTAAAATTTTCTTTGGCCCAATCTTTGGTTTTATAATTTTAAGTTTACATTTTTAGGATTAAAATTTGTTTACTGTTTATATGTCGTGTGTTTAATGTTTTCCCGTATTAGTTTAATGTTTCAGTTATTTTTTTAATTGTCCATATTAATTTTGTTATGCTTTTAGAAAATCAAATCATTCCATATTGCTCATTCTAAACAGAATCCGAACTAAAACGTGGTTTATTAATTTCACTAGTCCGTTGTGGAAAACGACGCCGGGTGATCAAACTTACCCGGTTAAATATCCGTATTATAAAGTTATATTATATATTTTTGAGAGTGAATTCTAGCACCAGGGCAACTTGGTAATTTTCTTAATTACTCTTAAAGTTATATTAGTATATATATTTTACGTGTATAAAACTTTCACAATCAGTTTTTGGCGCCGCTGCCGGGGACTAGTGGTTTTACGTTCCTACGTTTTTGTTTGATGATTTTGGTTTGAAGGTCCTTTCACTCTCGAAAGTTTCGTTATTTTTTAAAATCAAAAATCAAAAAAAAAAATCAAAAAATATAACAAGTAAAAAAAATATTTTTCTTTTCTTTAATTATAAGCAAAAAAAAAAAAAATCAAAAATATAAAAAATTTTCCTTAAAAAAAATAAAAAAATAAATAAAGTTGGAATCGGAACACCAACATTAATAACTTCTATTGAGATTAATCAATTCAATTTCGGTGAACATGCAATTGTTCCCAAATCGTAATTCAAAGATTAACACTGCCATTTGTGACTCTACCCAGTACGGCTCACCTTGAAAAGCATATTTTCAAGAGCTACCGTGAAGTAGTTATTATTTGGTTTATGTCTAATTCTGTAACCGTTCAAATTCCAATGAAAAAAAAACATACAAAAAAATAGTGTAAAGTTTTGCCTTTTTAATAGTTAGTTTTCCTTCTAAGCGCAACTCGTACGCAATCTCGAAGACGTCGACAACAACAAAATCTTCCGGTAGAACCAATTGTTGAACAAAACATTGTTCCAATGGCCGACAATCGAACGATGGCCCAAATGTTACAAGCACCCATCGAGGGTTATGAAGATGCTATAGTTATCCACCGATCAATGCTAACACTTCGAGCTTAAGCAAACCGTTATTCAATCTTGTGCAAAGGTATTAAGTAACGGGTAACAAGACCCTCACAATCACCTCGATTTTTTTTAACAAAGGTCACTTCAACGTTTATACATCAGAGAAGTTCCGAACACTTCAGGTTTAAGCCTTTTGCTTTTCCCTTTTTACACTAAGACGGTGAAGCCCGAGATTGGTTAGACAAGGAACCTCCTGGATCAATTCTCACATGGGACGACCTTGTTTCGAAATTCATAAATCAATACTTCCCACCCTCAAAAACCACTTACTATCGGAATGAGATCATTACTTTTTATCAAAAACCAAACGAAGCCTTTAATGAAGCATGGGACGTTTTTAAAGGACTCCTTCGTCAATGTCCTCACCATGGCTTCTCGAAGAAGAACTACACCAACTCGAACATGTTTACAATTATTTGAATTCAACGATCAAAGAGCCTTAGATTCCGCCGTGTGGGGCAATTTCTTAGACAAAATGCCTCAAGAAGGATTAGCGATTATTGAAAGTCAAGATCAAAAAGTCGTTACCCCATAAGTCGTGCCTAAGATTTCAAAGAGTGATACGATGCTCCTCTTTCTAATTCTTCCCCTTCTAATAATTCTTACGATATGCAGACAAAAAGCCACTTCTCCGATGATAAGATGACTATTAATATATAACAAAAGTTGAATGAAATGAAGCTTTAGTTGTTACTACTCCTTCACCCATCAAAGCAGTTTGCGGAAGTATGTGTCACTTTGTGATCAAAATCAATTTACCCATTGTCCGTTAACTCGAGGTGGAAACGATTTTCCCGTTTTTCATGACAATATCCAACAATTTCAACAAACCGCAGCCGTTGGAAATTTTCTCCAAAGAAACCAACCACCCAATTTGGCAAGTCAAATGAGACCACCGGGTTTCAATCAACCAAATGTCCAAAACAACCAAAACCGATACCAAGGAACCAATTCTAATTTCAACCAAAACCGTGGAGGAAATTTTAACCAAAACCGCCTAACAATCAAGGAGCCATTACCAAGCCCCACCATATCAACCTCCAACAAATCAACCCTTGATTAATCAAGCTTTACCTCCCGTTTCACAAACTCAAGGAGTGTCTAAAACGGATTTTGAGAGTTATGCTAAAGCAAATGATGCGAACATGAATAACTTGCAAATGAAGTTGGATAATTTTCAAAGAAACCAAAATGATTTTCAAAGAGTTTACAATGATTCTCAAAAGAAACAAGATGATTTTCAAAAAATGATGCTCAGTTTCATGCAAAGCTATCACACTAACCAACCTTCAAGTTCAAGTTCATTACCTAGCAATACCATTCCAAACCCAAGAAATAAAGCCAAGGCAATTACCACTCGTAGTGATACCTCATACGATGGACCTCCGATTCCACCACCGGTGGAAAAGGAAAGTGAGGTGACAAAGGATACGGAGTTACCGAGCACCGAAGACATCCAACCTCCTCCATTGGTCCAAGAACAAACCAAAGACAAAGAACCAATCAAAGAGCCTTCTTTCGTTGCTAACAAAGCCAAACCTAATCTACCTTACCCGTCAAGGACTATGCAAAAAGAAATGATTCGTAAAAGGATGAAATCCCAAGCTTCAAATTTTATTGAAATATTCGTAATCTCACTTTGAGCTAAGTTTCGCGGATGCTCTCATTCATATGCCAAAGTTTGCTCCGATGTTTAAAAAGATGTTAAATAACAAAGACAAGTTGATCGAATTGACCAAAACGCCGTTGAATGAAAATTGTAGTGCGGTTGTCCTTAAAAAGCTTCCAAAAAGCTAGGTGACCCCGGTCGATTTCTCATTCCATGTGATTTTTCAGAGTTTATACTTACTTAGCCCTTGCCGATTTAGGTGCTAGTATCAATCTCATACCTTTATCCATCTGGAAAAAGCTTCAACTCTCATGCCTAACAAAAACAAAAATGGTGTTAGAATTAGCCGACCGTACAATTTCCAAACCAACCAGTGTAGCTGAAAATGTTTTTGTCAAAGTAGGGAAGTTTTACTTTCCCGCCGATTTCGTTGTTCTTGATTTTATAGCCGATCCTCGAGCACCGTTAATACTCGGGCGACCCTTTCTTAGGACGCCTCATGCTTTAATCGTGTTTACGAAGGAATAGATTACTCTTATAATGATGATCAATCATTAACCCTTGAATGTAGGTGATGCACCTTTTTTTACCCCCCCCCCCATGTTCATACACAATCTCGAATCATTGAAGAAGGTTGATCTAATCGATGTTACTTGTGAAGAGTACTCACAAGAAGTACTTGGATTTTACGATTCTGTTGCTTACAACAATCCTTCTCCATACTTCGATCTGATTGTTTCTACTTCATCTCCAACACTTACTCCGTTTGATGAAAGCGATTTTCTACTCTTTGAGGAAGCCGATGCTTTTATAGCAATCGAATGATGCCCCAATTTCACAGTTTTCAATGCTGACTGAATTACGATCCTGAGGGTGACATACTCAATCTTGATGCACTTCTCAATAGTGATACCATACCTTCACCTGAACCAGGAGATTTACTCACCCGGGTAATTCAAAAGAGCATAAAGTTGTCGAACCCAAGAAGTCTTCAGTCGAATGGCACTTCTATGAACCAAAAGATGAATTCCGAAGTCAACTTAAAGAATTACCTCCGCATCTCGAGTATGCATTTTTAGAGGAAAATAACAAGCTTCCAGTCATAATTTCAAAAGATTTAAGCCAAGAAGAAAAGACCTCACTCATTAATGTTCTCAAAAACCGAAAACAAGCAATTGCTTGGAAACTTTCTGATATCCGAGGCATAGATCCAGAATTTTGCTCTCACAAAATCCTTTTAGAAGATGCTTACTTACCTTCGTTCCAACATCCAAAGGAGGTTAACCTAAAATCTTACGTACTCATCAAGAAAGAAGTAGAAAAACTTCTTGACGCGGATGATTTATCCACTTTCGTATAGCTCAAGGTTAGTCGTGTCCATTGTGTACCGACAAAAAAAAAAAAGGTGGTAGACCTTTGTCACGCGCAGAAAATGAACTGTTGCCTACAAGATAAGTCACGCTGATGGAGAGTTTGCATCGATATATCGTAGTTAAGACGAAGCAACTTGTGAAGACCATTTCGATTACATTCATGGACCAAATGTTAGAGCGATTAGCCGGCAACGAATTTTATTGTTTCTTAGATGGTTTTTCAGGGTATTTTCAAATCCCAATTGATCCTAAAGATCAAGAAAAAACTACTTTTACGTGCCCATACGGAACTTTCGCGTACCGTCGTATGCCATTCGGTTTGTGCAATGCTCCCGGAACTTTCCAACGTTGTATGATGGCCATTTTTCACGACATGATAGAAAAAACAATGGAAGTCTTTATGGACGATTTTTTTAGTTATGGAGATTCTTTTTCCCGTGTCTTGCTAAATTTAGATAGAATAGCCTTAAAAGGTGTGAAGACCCAAATTAGCACAAAATTGGGAAAAGCCGCCATTTCATGGTTAAAGACCATTGTTTTAAAGGACATAAGATCTCTATAAAAATGAATTGTAAGTCGATAAGGCCAAAGTTGATGTAATTTCTAAGCTAACCTCACCCAACGACCGTCAAAGGAATCAGAAGTATACTCGTCATAGCGGTTATTCATCGAAAGATTTATCAAAGGCTTTTCCTAAATCTCTCGACCCATGACCCATCTCATAGAAAAAAACACTCCTTTCAATATTTTGGAAGATTGCCATCTACGCCTTTTCAAACATGAAAAAGAAGTTGACCGAAGCTCCAATTCTCATTGCTCCGAATTGGGACCAACCTTTTGAAATCATGTGTGATGCAAGTGATTATGCGATAGTTGCGGTCCTAGGACAAAGGATTGAGAAGCATTTCCGACCAATTCATTACGCTAGCAAGACGATGACTAAGCAGAAATGAATTACACAACAACCGAAAAGAGATTGCTTTCAGTTGTTTTATGCATTTGAGAATTCGATCATATCTACACCATGACAAATTGTGTTTTTACACAGACCACTCCGCATTGAAATACATTTTTCAACAAAAAAGGGACGCCAAAAGCAAAGATTTGCTTCGATGGGTCTTACTTCTTCAGGAATTTGTTTTAAAGCTTATCGATACCAAAGGAGCATAAGAACTATGCAGCCGTATCACCTATCCATCTTGAAAACCCTTACGAAAATATTTTTGATCCAAAAGAGATTACCGAGACTTTCCCTCTTGAAACTTTAAATGTTGTGACTTCTCATGATGATCAAAATACCCCGTGGTTTGCCGATATAGCAAATTACCACGCGGAGAATTTACTAATTCAAAGGAATGATCGAGTCAACACAAGAGGAAGTTTTTCCAAGGATACAAAGCAATAGCTTTTGGTATGACCCTTAACACTTTCGAACATGTGCGGATCAAATCATCCGTAGATGTGTATTTGGCCAAGAAGCTCTTGAAATTCTCAAAGCTTGCCATGAAGGACCTACCGGAGGCCATCACAGTGCTAATATCACAGCTCGGAAAGTATTATGATTCGAGTTTTTATTGCCTACTATTTATACGATGCCTACTAATTGATAAGTCTTGATGCATGACAAAGACAAGGCAAAATTCCTCTCAACGGATGAATGCCTCCAAACTGCCAATCCAAGTTTGTGAAATTTTTGATGTTTGGGGTATCGATTTTATGGGACCTTTTCCATCGTCTAGAGGTAACAAATATATTCTAGTAGCCGTCGACTAATCGTTCCAGTGGGTTGAAGCGAATGCTCACCCTACCAACGATGCTAGGTAGTTGTTATTCTAAAAATCCCTTGTTTATCCCGATTCGGTGCTCGAGAGCAAACATACGCGTCCTGTTGGACCCATTTTGTAACGACAACTTTGATAAACGTTAAGATCTAAATATGGTTGTCACCCATCTTCTTTCGACTCCTTAACCCACCACAAACGAGTGGTCCGTTGAAGTCACGAATCGAGGTCTCAACGAAATTTTAGAAGACGTCCGTAGAAAACCGTGCCTCAAGGTCAGACAAACTAGATTATGCATTATGGGCTATTTAGAACCGCTATACAAGACTCCACTTGATGTACACATACAAGTTATCTAATGGAAAAACGTGTCATTTACCAGTTGAGCTAGAAGACACAAAGCATAGTGGGCTCTCAAGCATGCCACTTTGATATTTTTTTTTTTTTTTTTTTTTTTTTTTTTTTTTTTTTTTTTGTTTTTTTTTTTTTTTTTTTTTTAAATTAAAGAGACCGCGGTCGATCATCGAAACTCAGCTTAATTAACTTAGCGAGCTTCGTGGATCAAGCTTATGAGAATTCATTTAATCTACAAGAGAAGACAAAGAAACTACACATTCCAAGATAAGAACCGAAATCTTTCAATGTTGTGGTGATCAAGTCCTTCATTTCAACTCCCGATTAAGATTTTCTCCGAAAAGCTAAGTCCCGAAGGTCCGGACCATTCCAATCACCGAAGTTTATCCATTATGGCACTGCCAAGTTATCTCAAAGCCGATTGTTCTAATTTCAAAGACAACTGCCACCTTTAAGCATTTAACTATGAAGGGATACACCACCATAGTTATCCGACCTCCCAGACTTACCCTAAGGAAACAACAAAATTCAGGATCGAGTCGATCTTGTGACTCGGTGATAAAAAACAAGCCGCTTCGTTGAGTTTACCCCAAGCTTATCACTCTATTTTTCTTCTATTTCTTATCAAAAATGTGTATGTGTTTGATAGAGGCTTGTACTCTTTCGAATTCGCGATGTTTGTTGCTTGTTTGTTGTGATTTTGTAGGATCGTCCTAACAATTTTTGAAGCCTCTCGTGTCCGTTGATTTATATCTCCGATAAAACTCGAGTTTCTCATCCTTTGTGTGAAATTAGTTTGGGGAGATCCATATCCTTTCATCATTATCGATTAACGTTTATCTTTGCATACTTCATAAACGGCTTAGATTTTCGTAGAGACCCGACTTTAAACATTGAGGACAATGTTTCATTTTAGTTTGGGAAGGGAATCTATCGATTTGATGTTACTTGCTTATTGTTTTGTTCTCACGTACCCGTTTTCCCACAAAAATAGCAAAAATTTTAAATTTTTAAAGTTTTCTATTAGCCACATAAGTTAAGAAAAATAAATTAAATGTTAAGACTAAAATGTAGGTTTTCCTTTGTTATGAAATAAGAAGTAAATATTGACCCGAATCGTACGAGTAGAGTTCTAGCTTTTTCCTTCCTTAACAATTATTGATGATAGTTGGTGCTATCTCATTTAGACTTAAAAACAGTGCTAGACTTGAAACGTTAGTAAATGAAACTTGTGCTTAGATCTACAAGTAGAAATTAAATATGCCGAGTTGGATTTTATATAGGCTAAGTATTTGCAAATTTCTTTTGTAAAGAATAAGAATGATAGTGTGTTTACGAATAGGATCTAAACAAAGTTTTATTTGGAAATCTTAAAGCTTATAAGAATAACTTGTGATTTTTCTTCCCCGAAGATCTTAAAATGATTAATTATACGTTGTTCCTTTAATTTTTGCAAATTAGAGTTTTACTCTTAAAAGTCTAATCAACATATTTAGAGAAAAAGCTTTATCGATGATGAGTCAAATGTCGGGTTGTTAAATAAGAATTTTAGTTTCAAGTTTATTACTTTGGTTTTCTAAAACGAAATTTTTACTATTTGCAAAAAAAAAAATCTATAAAATGTAGTTGGGTGAATAAAAAGGATGCAAGTTATAAATCCTTAAGTGTTAATAGTTAATATAGAAACTCCATCGCAATAAAGTACATGGGCATTTGTCGGTTCGCTCCTGATGTGACATCGAAAGAAAGTGTGAGGATTTATATTTAGGGTGGTTTTCATAATAAGTACGCTAGCTCCTTGTCGGAGGCGTGCCGAGTTGTTGTCGTCGAAAGACAAGTGATACCATATTCCTAGCCTAGTAAATAGTAAAATAATAAAGATTGCAAAGTTAGAAAATAAATAGTTAAAAGTTTTCATTTTTCTAAAACCAAGGTATTCTTTTGAGCTAAAGGTTTGCAAAGTCTAACAAAGCTTTTCATCTAAGTTCATGACTATCCGGTTATGTATTCTCCGGATGGGGTGTCAAAAGCCTTAGCACTTACCCGATGACGGTGAGAACCGTCTATAGAAGAAAAGTCATTCAAGGGACAAGTTAAACCAATGAGTCTAAGCTAAGGAGGTTAGTCCTAATAAAAAGTATGTAAACGTTAATGATAACTTATCAGAATTCTTAAGATCTCTAAATTGTTTTTAATTGTAAACCATGTTTCCTGTCCCTACAAAATCATGTAACTTTCACAACCATGCTTCAATACTTGTTATTTAGGAACAAATTGTTTTAGGCACAACTCTTAGGTCCCACTGGTTGATAAAAAAAGATGAAATTCACTTACCAGCCCATGGGTAGAACTGGTCAGATTTTAGTTGTTCCTTTTTTTTAACACAATTGTATACTTATAAATAGAAAAACACTAGAAAACAGCGGGTCAACAAGATGCATGAAAAAACGATACTATTTTAACCGAACTTGTAATCCCATAACTTACTATGGTTCAAACATCCCTAAAGTTTGCACTAATCAAGGTGGATATATAATACCATCGAGTCAGTGAGATCACATATAAATACTACTAATACCTAAAGCATTTGTGTAGCCATGGTTTGTTTCCACCTTCTCTATCTATTTATGTTCATCAATGCCCTGGTACAATCCCAAAATGTGCTCAGACATGAAGTTGTGACCTGTGATAAGTGTAAAATACACATATCCATTAATACCTAAAATAACCCAATTAAACCCAAAACAGACCAAAAATAGCAAAAATATGCTTGTATTTGTGTTTTGTGTGTGCAGGTACGAATAAGTCAAAAATCACAAGAAAGCAGTCAAAAACAAGCAAGCACGGACACGAGAATCAGAAGAGTACAAAAGAAGCCAAGGATCCAAAAGCACAATCATTAGCCCAATAACCCTTTTCTATAAACCACAAGGGCTATTCCTGTCATTTTCAAAACTTTGTTTTACACCTACACCGTTTATAAACATATACAAGGACCATATTTGCAATATTCCTAAAGTTACAACTGAATTAACCCAAGCAGTTAAAAAAAGGGCGCGAATGAACAATTACTGTTCATTCGTCTTCTCCAATTCACCCTCCATTTACATCAAGGGGCAAATAGAAATTGAAGGTTAAAAAGGACAATTTGTGGGATTAAGTACACATAGGTAGAGTAAAAACGTCATAAATAAGCCCTCATTGGCTCACTAGATCTTGGAAGGCCACGTGGGAAGTGAGAAAGCACAAAGGAAGGACGATTTTACTCTAAAGCCTCTCACAAAAGTAGCACAAACGTCACATCAAAGAATGACATGCTGGCAATCCTCAGGTGTCTACAATTTGATCAAACGGCCACAATGGATGCTCAAATGATTGAAGAAATGATTGGCCAGGATTAAAAAGGTTGGAGAGCAAGGCAAGAGGCTAGAAGGATCCAAGGCAGCCTATAAATAGGACCTCACTTCTCACACACACGAAGAATCTAGGTTTTTAGTAATTTTTAGTCTAGCTTAAATTCGTATTTTTCTTTAAGTAATGTAATCAGTTTCTTTAATTAATGAAATTCAGTTTTTAGTATTTTAAATCTCATTTTTAAGCTCTCATTTAAAGTCATAAGCTCTCTTAAATAGCCAATTTGTCTCAATAAGCTAATAAGCTCATTTAAAGCTCTTTCAGTCTATAAGCTGAAATAGAGCTTATTGAATTCAGTATTAATCTTACCTAAACCTTAAATCAGTTTAACTTACATGGATCTTATTGGATTAGAGCTTTTGGAAGGGGATCTTAACTTGGAAGAGATCCCAAGAACTTTACCCTAGCTTATCTAATAAGCTAGGGAGCTTGTAGCTGCCATTATTGGTTCCTTTTGTTTAGCTAGAGGAGTTTGTAAGTTTCTCTTTCATTTCCTTTTATTCTAGCTTTAAATAGTGATTTCTTTGCTTACTATATTTAGATCTGCTTATTTGCTTATTAAACTTGCTTATTGTTGCTTATTTGTGTTTTATTTAATTAGTCTTAATAGTTCATCTGTTTTTGACTTTCTTAGTTTGAATCTTAGTTTTTTTTTATTAAATTGGCTTAAAAACCTCAAAAAAACCAAAAATATAGTAAAATAGCTTAAGTCTTAGATTATTGCTTATCTAGTTGTTAATTCATGCTTATTAAAGTTGTTTTAATCTATTAATTGTCTCGTATTTAGTATTTGTTTAATAGATTTCAAATTTAGTAGCTTAATCATAACTGTCATAATAGTAAAGGGGGTGTTTGGTTTAGTGCACTTTGACCTCTAAAAGTCAATTTCGCTTGTGCTATTTGCTTGAGTCAGCTAAGTCTTTATTTAAAATTAGTTTTCATTTAGTTTTTTATAAGTAAGAATTCAAAATTTTCAAAAGAAATGGCTTATTATAAGTGTTCAGCACCAGGGTAGCATGTTGCTTAGGATTTTATTGTGTCAATTTGATTCAAAGCCCTTTAGGCTTGGATTTTGCTTGCATTTAGTTTATACACTCTATTAGAGTGTTTTTAAGTGCAGGGTTTCCCTTAAGAAACTTGAACTATAGTGTTGAACTTGTGCAAAAGTGCACCAGTACTAACTAAAAGTTAGTACTGCTGTCACAAGTTAGTACTGCCACTTTTGGCTTAAATTGTAGTTGAGTAAAAATAGGATTTAGTTTTTTTTTAAAATTCAAGTTAAAAGTAATCTGGATATAGCTTAATATGGTTTAAGTTTTAGTTTTCAATTTACTGCTTATCTTCTTAGCTTATTCAGCTATTTAAAAAAGAACTCTGCATCAGCAGTACTAAGTTAGTTAGTACTGCTGATATTCAAATTCCAATTTAAGCCAGCAATTGTAGGATTTAATAGCTTATCTTTTAGCATCTTATAGTTTAGTTATAGCTTAATATAGATTAGAACTTAAATTTCATTTTCTAGCTTATTCACCTAGCTTAATTTAGCTGTCAAAGTCAGTAAAAACTCTGAAAACACCAAAAACAGTAGGTTAGTAATTTAGCTTATTAATTTCTGAATCTTAGCTTAAGGTAGTAGAACTCATAGATATTATAGAGTATAAGTAGTTTAATAAGTCCTTAAAGCTTTAGAGTCTAGTTTAGCTTTTAAAAAGTTTTTAGCTTATTTGGTTTTTATGCTAAATGCCTTATTTTCTGAGTTTGCTTGTTTCCTCCTCATTTTCAGTAGTCTAAAAGTACTTTAAGCTCTATTATCTTTTCATTTTTAGGTTAAGCACATCATAAGCTCATTAGAACTTCTTTCCTTTTACATTTTGATCTAGTGTTGAGTTTTTTATAGCTTATTTTCTAAAATCAAGAGTTAAGGCCTCCTTTCTGAGGTCAGTAAAGAAATAAGCTCTTATTGAGCTTATTAGTTGTCTTCAGCCCAAGTAGCTTTTATTAATTTTGTTCCTACTAGCTTCCTTTACAACTTTGCTCTTTTAAGTTTTTAGTGATAAGCACTTTTAGAATTTGAGCTTATAATTGGACTTAGTTTGTTGTCGGGATAGGACCTCAGGGACCAATCTTGTAATTTTTCTGTTTTAGTTGTTTTTCAGTTAATCCTTGCCCGTTAAGTATTTTAGCCCGTTAGTTCTTAAGTCTTTTGCACCGTTAGTCCCTAAGTTAGTTTTTTAATTAGTTTTATATTTTAATTAATAATTAGGGTTTAGTTTTAATTAGTTTAATTAGACTTTTATAAAAAGATAAAAATTAGGGCTTTTATTTTTATAAAATTTCTGCACATTTTCTTTATTTAATGTTATTTTTATAAAACTTTTAGGACTTTATTTTTAATAGTTTTATTATTTTTATAGTTTTTAATTAGTCTAAATTTTAGAAAAAATCATATTCTTTTAATCAAAAAAAGTTAAAAAATGTTTTTCTTTTTCCTAAAATTTTCTTTTAGAATTTTAGTTTATATTTTTAGGAATTAAATTAGTTTAACTTGTTTATTTGGGGGCGTTTTATTCCACATATAGGTTAATAGTTTGTTTTAATTGTCTATTTTATTGTAGCTTTAAATAATCAAATCTATCTTTGCTACATACAATCAGATCCAAGCCTTAAAAAGTTTCAATTTCACTAGTCATTGGGGAAACGACCCGGGTGATCATACTTACCCGGTTTAATATACGTATTATATATTATATTATATATATTTTTGAGAGTGAATTTTATCAAGGGTAACTTGGTAATTTTCTTAATTGCTCTTTTAAAGTATTATATTTTACATATATTTTACGTGTATAAAACTAACAAGTCAGTTTTTGGCGCCGTTGCCGGGGATTAGTGTCAAGATTCCTACGTTTTGTGTTTGTTGATTTGGTTTGAAGATCCTTTCACTCTCGAAAGTTTCATTTTCGTTTTTCAAAAATAAAAAAAAAATTATAAAATATAAAAAGTAAAAAATATTTTCCTTTTCTTTTTAGTATAAGTAAAAGATAAAAAAAAAATAGAAAAATCAAAAATATAAAAAATCTTCCTTTTTTAATTAAGAAATAAAAGTCACCAATTGGTAAAAATACCAAAATATAACATTCTCAACGGAGGTGTTATCATAATAAGTTCCGGTGAACTTGTTGGTTCCCAAATCGAACTAAAGATTTAACACTTGCCATTTGTGTCTCTACGAAGTACGGCTCACCTTGAAAAGCAATTTTCGAGAGCTACCGTGAAGTAGTTGATTATTTGGTTTAAGTTTCTTTCGTGTAACCGTTAAAATTCATTGCTAAAAAAAATTTGCTTTTTAATTTTTAGTTTTTCTTTTTATGCGCACTCGTTCGCAATCTCGAAGACGTCGACAACAACAAACTCTTCCGGTTGTTGTTGAAAATTTTGATTTAGAAGAACCAATTGTCGATCATAACATTGTTCCAATGGCCGACAATCGAACGATGGCCCAAATGTTACAAGCACCCATCGAGGGGTATGAAGATGCTATAGTTGTTCCACCGATCAATGCTAACAATTTTGAGCTTAAACAACCGTTAATCAATCTTGTGCAAAGCAATAAGTTTACGGGTAGACAAGACCCCCACAATCACCTTCGATTTTTTAACAAGGTCACTTCAACGTTTAGACATCCCGAAGTTCCGAACACTTCGATAAAGCTTTTGCTTTTTCCTTTTTCTCTAGACGGTGAAGCCCGAGATTGGTTAGACAAGGAACCTCCAAGATCAATTCTCACATGGGACGACCTTGTTTCAAAATTCATAAACCAATTCTTCCCACCATCAAAAACAACTTACCTCCGAAACAAAATCACCAATTTTTTCCAAGAACCCAATGAAGCCTTCAACGAAGCATGGGAACGTTTTAAAGGACTCCTTCGTTAATGTCCTCACCATGACTTCTCGGAACTACACCAACTCGATACTTTTTATAACTCTTTGAATTCAAACGATCAAGATGCTTTAGATTCTGCCGCGGGTGGCAATTTCTTAGACAAGATGCCTCAAGAAGGTTTAGCGATTATTGAAAGCAAGTCAAAAGTTTGTTACTCAAGGAGTCGTGCTAATGATTCAAGAGTGAGTACGGATGCTCCTCTTTCTAATTCTTCACCTTCTAATAATTCTTTCGATATGCAACAAATAGCCGCTTCTCTCGAGGATAAGATGACTATCAAGATGAACCAAATGATGAATGAAATGAAAGCTTTAGTTGTTACTACTCCCGCACCCGTCAAAGCAGTTGAGGAAGTATGTGTCGCTTGTGGATCGAATCATAATTTTAACCATTGTCCGTTAACTCGAGGTGGAAACGATTTACCCATTTTTCATGACAACATCCAACAATTTCAACAAACCGCAGCCGTTGGTAATTTTCTCCAAAGAAACCAACCTTCCAATTTGGCAAGTCAAATGAAACCACCGGGTTTCAATCAACCGAATGTCCAAAACAATCAAAACCGATACCAAGGAACCAATTCTAATATCCAAAACAACCAAAACCGATACCAAGGAACCAATTCTAACTTCAATCAAAACCGAGGAAACTTTAATCAAAACCGTCCAAACAACCAAAATCAAGTTTATCAAGCTCCACCATACCAACCACCAACCAATCAACCACCAATCAATCAAGTTTTACCTTACCAACCTCCAACAAATGGTGTTTTGAAAACGGATTTTGAAAGCTACGTCAAAGCAAACAATGTGATATTAAAGAATGTGCAAAATTAAAATCAAGGTTTGCAAAATCAAATGGCAAATGTTACAAGTTTGTTAACAAGCCTTTGCAGCAAGTTTAATGATTTAGGCAATACCAACCAAGCTTCAAGTTCAAGTTCTTTACCTAGCAATACCATTCCAAACCCAAGGAACGAAGCCAAGGCAATTACAACTCGTAGTGGTGTTTCATACGATGGACCTCTGATTCCACCGTCGGTGGTGGAAAAGGAAAGTGAGGTGACAACGGATACGGAGCTACCAAGCACCGAAGACATCCACCCTCCTCCAATCGTCCAAGAACAAACCAAAGACAAAGAACCAATCGAAGAACCTTCTTTCATTGCTAACAAGACCAAACCAAATTTGCCTTACCCGTCAAGACTCAACAAACAAAAGATTCGTGAAAAGGATGATATCCTAGCTTCAAAGTTTATGGAAATTTTCCGTAATCTTCACTTTGAGCTAAGTTTCGTGGATGCTCTCATTCATATGCCAAAGTTTGCTCCGATGTTCAAAAAGATGCTTAATAACAAAGACAAGTTAATTGAGTTAACCAAAACACCGTTGAATGAAAATTGTAGTGCGGTTGTCCTAAAAAAGCTTCCAGAAAAGCTAGGTGACCCCGGTCGATTTCTCATTCCATGTGATTTTTCAGAGTTCGATAGTTACTTAGCCCTTGCCGATTTAGGTGCTAGTATCAATCTTATGCCTTTATCCATTTGGAAAAAGCTTCAACTCCCGGGCCTAACCGAAACAAAAATGGTTTTAGAATTAGCCGACCGTACAATTTCCAAACCAACCGGTGTTGCCGAAAATGTTTTTGTCAAAGTAGGGAAGTTTTACTTTCCCGCCGACTTTGTTGTTCTTGATTTTATAGCCGATCCTCGAGTACCGTTGATACTCGGGCGACCCTTTCTTAGGACGGCTCATGCTTTAATCGATGTTTACGAAGGAGAGATTACTCTTAGGAATGATGATCAATCGTTAACCCTTAAATGTGGTGATGCACCTTCCATTTCATACAACAATCTCGAATCGTTGAAGAAAGTTGATCTCATTGATGTCACATGTGAAGAGTACTCACAAGAAGTACTTGGATTTTCCGATTCCGTTGCTTACAACAATCCTTCTCCGTACTACGATCCGATTGTTTCAACTTCATCTCCAACGCTTACTCCTTTTGATGAAAGCGATTTTCTACTCTTTGAAGAAGCCGATGCTTTTATAGCAATCGATGATGAACCAGTTTCACCAGTTTTAAATGCTACTTACTTTGATCCCGAGGGTGACATTCTCATTCTTGATGCACTTCTCAACAGTGATCCATTACCTTCACCAAACCAAGGAGATTACTATCCCGGAATTCAAAAAGATCTTAAAGTTGTTGAACCAAAGAAGTCTTCACTCGAACCAAAAGATGAAATTCCCGAAGTCGAACTTAAAGAGTTACCTCCGCATCTCGAGTATGCATTTTTAGAGGAAAATAACAAGCTTCCAGTCATAATTTCAAAAGATTTAAGCCAAGATGAAAAGACCTCACTCATTAACGTTCTCAAAAACCGGAAACAAGCAATCGCTTGGAAACTTTCGGATATCCGAGGTATAGATCCAGAGTTTTGCTCTCACAAAATCCTTTTAGAAGATGATTACGAACCTTCAGTCCAACATCAAAGGAGGGTTAACCCTAAAGTCCGGTCCATTGTGTTCCTAAAAAAGGTGGTATGACCGTTGTCAAGAACGAAGAAAATGAGCTGGTGCCTACAAGATTAGTCACGGGATGGAGAGTTTGCATCGACTATCGAAAGTTGAACGAAGCAACTTGTAAAGACCATTTTCCGTTACCATTCATGGACCAAATGTTAGAGCGATTAGCCGGCAACGAATTTTATTGTTTCTTAGATGGTTTTTCAGGGTATTTTCAAATCCTAATTGATCCTAAAGATCAAGAGAAAACTACTTTCACGTGCCCATACGGAACTTTCGCGTACCGTCGTATGCCATTCGGTTTGTGCAATGCACCCGGAACTTTCCAACGTTGTATGATGGCCATTTTTCACGACATGATAGAAAAAACGATGGAAGTTTTTATGGACGATTTTTCAGTTTTTGGAGATTCTTTTTCCTCGTGTCTTGCTAATTTAGACAAAATGCTTAAAAGGTGTGTTGTTTTAGGACATAAGATCTCTAGAAAAGGAATTGAAGTCGATAAAGCCAAAGTTGATGTAATTTATAAGCTTCCTCACCCAATGACCGTTAAAGGAATCAGAAGTTTTCTCTGGCATGCTGGATTCTATCGAAGATTTATCAAAGAATTTTCCAAAATCTCTCGACCTATGACCCATCTCTTAGAGAAAAACACTACTTTTATTTTTTTGGAAGATTGCATTCTTGCCTTTTAAACATTGAAAAAGAAATTGACCACTGAAGCTCCAATTCTCATTGCTCCGAATTGGGATCAACCTTTTGAAATCATGTGCGATGCAAGTGATTATGCAATAGGAGCGGTCCTAGGGCAAAGGATTGAGAATCATTTCCAACCAATTCATTACGCAAGTAAGACAATGATTGAAGTAGAATCAAACTACACAACAACCGAGAAAAAAATGCTTGCAGTTGTTTACGCATTTGAGAAGTTTTGATCATATCTAATCATGAACAAGAGTGTTGT